>CAUYQG010075249.1:0-42391 GCA_963574415.1 Tarsius wallacei | reverse complement strand
AATGAGTTCGCACCAAGTCCTCTGAGTCTTCCATGTAGTGAGAAATACCCACGTTTATCAATTGCAGTTCAACATGTACAAGCATTTTGATACATACTTCCTGTCCACATCATCCATGTTTTTGCTATTGTGAACAATGCTGCAATAAACATATGTGTGCAGGTATCTTTTTTATAGAGTGATTTGAGTTCCTCCAGGTATATTCCAGTAGAGGGATTGTGGGCATATGGAAGGTAGATTTTTAGAGCTTTTAGGAATCGCCAAACTGTTTTCCACAGAGGTTGTACTAGTTTACACTCCCACCAATAGTGTAAAAGTGTTCCCTTTACCCCTCATCCTCTCCAGCATCTGTTGTTTTTTGAGTTATTGATGATTTTTGAGATGTGTTGCTGGTTCCGGTTTACTAGAATCTTGTTGAGAATTTTAGCATCTATGTTCATCAAGGATATTGGCCTGTAGTTCTCTTTCTTTGTTGGATCTTTACCTGGTTTGGGTATCAATGTGATGTTAGCTTCATAAAATGATTGGGGAGAGTTCCATCCTTCTCGATTGCCTGAAATACTTTCAGTAGGACTGTTATCAGCTCCTCCTTGTATGTTTTGTAGAATTCTGCAGGGCTTTTCTTTGTAGGTAGTTTTCTTATGACATAGTCCATTTCCTGGGTTGTTATTGGCCTATTTAGGATCCCAATGTCTTCTTGTTTCAACCTGGGGAAGTTGTGTGATGTAAAAAAGTCTTCCATTTCATTTTGGTTTTCGAATTTGTTTCCATGCAGGTGTACATGGTAAACTCTGATAATCTTTTCTATTTCTACGGGGTCAGTTGTGACTTTATCTTTTGCATTTCTGATTGTGTTTATTTGGGCCTTTTTTCTCTTTTTGTTGGTCAGTCTAGCTAGGGGTCCATCAATCTTGTTTATCCTTTCAAAAAACCAGTTTTTGGTTTCATTGATTTTTTTGTATTATGTTTTTGTTTTCTATGTCTGAATATGGGCTTTTATTTTGATGATCTAAATTCTTCTGCTGAAGTTGGGGTTTTGTGGTCTTGTTTTTACAGCTTCCTTATGTGATTTGTTAGGCTGATAACTTGTGATCTTTCCATTTTCTTCATGTGTGTTTGTAGACATATGAATTCCCCTCTTAGGACTGCTTTCATGGCATTCCAGAGATTTTGGTAAGATGTTTCTTTGTTTTCATTTGTTTCCAAGTATCTTTTAATCTCTGTTTTGATTTCCATGTTGACCCAGGAGTTATTTAGCACCATGCTGTTTGGTGTCCATGTCTTTGTGGGTTTTGAGGGAACTTTGTTGGTGTTGATTTTTATTTTTATTTAACTGTGGTCTGAGATGGTGCATGACAGAATTTCAATCTTATGGAATTTGTTTATGCTTGACTTATAGCCAAGGATGTGATTGATCTTAGAGTACGTTCCATGTGGTGATGAGTAGAATGTATATTCCTTGGTTGTTGGGTGGAGTGTTCTGTAGGTATCAATTAAGTCCATTTGGTCAAGCCTCACACTGAGGTTCTGGATCTCCTTGTTGACTTTTTGTCTTGATGATCTGTCTAGGGCCGTGAGTGGGGTTTTTAGGTCCCCAGCTATGATAGTGTTAGAGTCAATATCTTTTGTCAGGTTATCTAGAACCTGCTTTATGAAAGTTAGTGCTCCCATGTTGAGTGCATATATGTTTAGAATAGATATTTATTGTTGATGGATTTAACATTTTATCATTATGTAGTGACCTTCCATACCTTTTTAAATTTTTGATAGCTTAGAGGGTACTTTTCTCTTATAATAAGATCGCAACTTCTGTTTTATTTTGTGTTCTGTTAGCCTGAATTTTTTTCCCCATCCACTTTGAATCTGTGAGTGTCCTTTCTGGTGAGATGAGTCTCTTGGAGACAATATATTGTAGCCTCATGATATTTTATACAATTTGCCATACTATGTGTCTTTTCAGTAATGTATTTAGTCCATTTGCCTTTAGGCTAATTATTGAGATGTGAGAGTTTGTCCCTGTCATGAGATTCTTTGGTTGATTCATGTGTGTTTTCAGTCTTTTTCCTGCATTCTTGTGCAGTGCATTGTCATTCTTTTTTTTCCTTTCTTCTGTGTTTAATAGTTTCTTAAGTGTTTCTTGTACAGCTGGTCTGGAGGCAGCATAAAGTCTTAGGGATTGAATGTCTGGAGGGTATTTTAATTCTCCATCACTGGTGAAACTTAGCTTAGCTGAGTAGGTAATTCTTGGTTGAAATTGTTTATCTTTGAGAACATTGAAGATTGAGCTACAAGATCTCCTAGCCTGGAGTGTTTCTGTAGATAAGTCTGCTGCTATTCTAACTAGTCTTCCCCAGTAGGTCTTCCCTCTGCTGCCTTTAGGATTTTTTCTTTCATACCTACTTTGTGTAAACAAATTACTAAGTGTCTGGGAGTTGGTTTTCTCATTTATTGTCTTGCAGGGGTCCTCTGAATCTCTTGTGTTTGAATGGTTGTGTATCTGATGAGACGAGGGAAGTTTTCTTAGATAATTTCATGGGATGCTTGTTTCAGGGTGGTCTCTGTCTCTCTATCTTCCTCAGGGATTCCAATTAATCTTAGGTTCAACCTCTTGACATAATCCTTCATTTCTTGGAAACTTTGTTCTGTCTCTTTAAGCTTCTTTTCTATGTTTTTAACAGCTTGGGTTAGCTCCATATTTTGGTCTTTGAGATTCTTTCTTCTGCTTGGTTAATTCTGCTTTCCATGTTTATCAGTTTATTGTTTATTTCTTTTACTGGATTATTTATTGTTATTATCTCAGTTATCAGCACCTTCATTCTTTCTTCTTGTCTCTCCTCATTTCTATCTATTCTCCTTATTAATAGCTTGATATCTGGGTTTGTGGTTTTAAACCAGTTATTCTGGGGGCTCTTCATTGTTTGAGTTCCAAAGACTGTATTCCCTGTGGGTGAAATTCCAGTGGTCTGTGTGAGACTCATATTCTTCCTTTGGTTTTTTTATTTTTCATTTGTGTAGGTTTTTCTCCCCCATTTATTCCTCTTCTTTAATTCTGTTGTTCAATGATGAGGGAATAGCTTTATTTCTGTTTGTTCAATCTCCTATTCTTCCTAATGTAGATCCTTTGGTTTTGCTCAATTCTGAAATTGGACTGGGGTGGAGGCCTGTTCTTTTTGCAGTTTTGAGATATAGTTGAGCAGGGAGCTGTGATTCAAAAGCCATCTGCAGATCCCAGTATCCACTGATGGGTGTGTAGGTCCCTGGAACCCACTTCCCACTGCCTTACAATCTGTCCATGCAGTGGGGGTGTCAGTTTGCCTCCTGAAAGCAAAATGTGATAAGAGAAGGGAAAAGAATGGAGAAAGGAAAGAGAAAGATGAAAGGGTGTTTGAGAGAGGAAAAGAAGAGGGAAAACAGATGGGTATACCAACTAACATATAAAGAAAGAGACAAACAAAGATAGCAAAATCAAAAAAGATGAAAACATACAGACAATCATACAAATAAACAAACAAAAACTGCCAGTTAGTGCACCCTTCCTAAAAAATTCCTATACATAAACAGAGAACTAAGGAAAAAAAAATAACAGAAACAAAGCAAGCACAAAAATGTAAACACAAACAGTAAGAGAGAAGAAAAGGGCTAAAACTAAAAAAAATACACACACACACAAACAAACAAACAAAGAAAAACTCGCTCTCTGGCAGTTTCTGTGAGTCCAGGTTCCTTTCAGGCCCCTACCTTAGGGAGTGGCTTTGATCTCTAGTCTCTCCCCTCTGCTCTCAGTGCAGGCTGGTAGAGTTGCTCTCAGTGTGGGTCAGATGCCCCATGGACTACTGTGGGAGTAGGATGGATCAGATCTCAACTCACCCTACTCGCTGCTGCTGCTGTCAAATCTCCCACTCAGAATTGACATATCTGTAGCTGTTTCTGGTGTGTGGAAAGGCATCTGTGTCTCTGAGTCTGATTAGCTAACAGTCTCTGGGTTCCAATGTGGAGGCTAGGTGGAACTGGGCAAGGCTATACAAGTCTTTGCCCTGTCTGGAACTGAGAAGATGGGCGACCATTAGCGTCCCATCACTGGCATCAGAGTTTTATTCCAGATTTCCACTACCTGTCTTCTTGTGCCAGGTCTGTTGCTGGAGGTGACAGCAAGGGCCAGGTGTGGCAGCTGCTCTCTGCTGCCTCCTCTCAAGAGAGCCCTGAGAATGGCAGACGATCTTGCATACCCGGATCTCCAATCTCAGGGTGGTGGGGGTTGCAGTCACCTCCAGAGGAGAGCCCTGGGTGCATGAACCCAAGTCTCCCCTCAGATGGACTTACACTCACCCACAGGCACACGCCCACTCATGCAGAGAGTCTTTATGGACACTCGTGTTTGCAGAGACTCTCACAGTTTGATCTGTTCTGTCGCCATCTTGCCAGGCGGTTCATATTTATTTGTTAAACATCTCATTTATACTTGTGATTCATACCTGTAATTGTTTTAACATGTTCTTTCTCTATTATTGGGGTTCTCCATGAAGAGAATTATTTATTGTCATGTTCTTATGTTTTTACATCTTTAGGAAGTTCTTACACATTCCAAGACATATTTGGTTCCTATCAGTGCACACATATGAGTGAAAACATGTGGCATTCGGTTATTTGTTTCTGTGATAATTCATTTAGAATGATGGTCTCCAGCTACATCCGTGTTTCCACAAAAGACATGATTTTGTTCCTCTTTATAGCTGCATAGTATTCTATCATACATATGTACCACATTTTCTTTATCTAGTCCACTTCTGATGGGTGTTTGGCTGGTTCCACGTCTTTGCTATTGTGGGCAGTGCTACAATAAACAAGTGCAGGTGTCTTTTGGCTGAGCTATTTTTTGTTCCTTTGGGTATACTCTCAGAAGCTGGATGCTGGGCCAAATGGTAGCACTACGTGTTGTCCTTTGAGAAATCTCCAAATTGCTTTCCACAATAGTTGAACTAGCTTACACTTCCACCAATAGTGTTTGAGCATTCCCTTTTTCCCACATCCTCACCAACACCCATTGGTTTCTGATTTGTTAATGATACTCATTCTGACCAGTGTGAGATGATATCATATTAAAACTTTTATTTGCATTTCTTTGACTAGTGAGCCTGAGCATTTTTTCGTGTTTGTTGGCTTCTCGTGTGTCATCCTTGCAGAAGTGTCTGTTCATGTCTTTTGCTCACTTTTTAATAGGGTTATTTATTGCTGTAGTTGTTTTGTGTTAATTTATTTGAGTTCCTTATAGATCCTAGATGTTAGGCCCTTATCAGATGCTTAGCTTGCAAATATATTTTTCCCATTCTGTGGGTTGTCTCTTTATTCTCTAATGGTTTCTTGTGCTGTGCAAAAACTTTTTAGCTTAATAAGGTCCCATCTGTCAATTTTAGATTTTGCTGCATTTGCTTTTTAGGACTTGGCCATGAATTCATAGTTTAGGCTGATGTTTAAAAAGTTGTTCCGTAGGTTTTCTTCTAAGATTTTTATAGTTTGAGGTTTTACATTTAAGTCCTTGATCCATTTTGAGTTAACTTTTGTGTATAGTGATAAGTAGAGATCCAGTATTATTTGTCTGCAAGTGCTTACCCACTTTTCCCAGCATCATTTGCTAAATAGATGTTCTTTATCCCAATGTTTGTTTTTGTCAGATTTCTAAAAGATTAATTGATTGAAGGTATGTGGCTTTATTTCTGGGTTCACTATCTTTTTTCATTGGTCCTTGTTTCTATTTTTGTACCAGCATCAACATGCTGTTTTGCTAACTGCAGCCTTGTAGTAATGTTTGAAGTCTGTAAATGTGTTGCCATTAACTTTGTTCTTTTTACTGAGGATAGCTTTGTTTGGATTCTTTTTTGCTTCCATATGAACTGAAGTATTGTCTTTTTTATGTCTGTGAAAAATGTGATTGGTAGTTTGTTATGGATTGTTTTGAATCTGTAGATTTGTTTGGGTAGAATGGATATCTTGAAAATATTGATTCTTCTAATCCATGAGCATGGTATGTTCTTCCATTTGTTTGTGTCATCTTTGATTTCTTTGAGCTGTGTTCCATGGCTCCCATTGTAAAAATCTTTTACCTCTTATATTAGATGAATATAGGTATTTTATTTTTTTAGGGCTATTTTGAATGGGATTGTGTTTTTGATTTTGTTCCTGGGCTTGCTTGTTGTTGTTGTACAGAAATGCAATTAATTTTGCCAATTGATTTTTTTATGTTGATACTTTACTGAAGTCATTTATTAGTACAAGGAAGTGTTTGGTAAACTCTCTAGGATTTTGTGGGTATAAATTCATACCATCTGCAAATAGGGATAGTTTAATTTCCTATTTTCCTATTTTGGTACCCATAACTTCTTTCTCCTTCCTGATTGCTGTGTCTAGGACTTCCAATACTATGTTAAATAGGTGTGGTGAGAGTGGACATCTTTGTCTTGCTTTGGTTCTTAGGGAGTCTCTTCTAGTTTCTGCTTGTTAAATATGATTTTCACTTCAGGGTTGTCACAGATGGCTCTTATTATTATGGAAAATGTTCTTTTGATGCCTAGGTGTTTGAGAGTTTTTTATCATGAAGGAATGTTGAATTTTATCAAAAGACTTTTCTGTGTCTATTAAGATGCTATTGTGGTTCTTGATTTTACGTCTGTTTATGTGATAGATTACTATTATTGATTTGCACATGTTGAACCTGCTTTGCATCCTAGGAGTGAAGCTCATCTAGTCCTAATAAATAAACCTTGTAATGTGCAGTTGTATGCAATTTGTTAGTCTCTTGCTGAGAAATTTTGCATCTATGTTTATCAGGGAAAATGGCCTGTTGTTTTCTTTTCTTGTTGGGCTTTGTCATTTTGGGTTATCAGAATGATATTGGCTCCATAGAATGTGCTAGGAAGAATTCATTCTCAATTTCTGGGAATACTTTCAGTAGGATTGGTATTACATTTCTTAAATTTCTGGTAGAGTTGAACTGGGAAACCATCTGGCCCAGGTGAATCACTGAATCAATTTCTTGGATTATTATTGGTCTGTTTAGGGTTTCAATTTATTCCTCTCTCAATCTTAGGAGGTTGCATGTTGCCAGGAATTTATCCATTTTTCTCTAGATTTCCTAGTTTACTCACATACAAATGTTCTTAATAGTTTCTGATAACCTTTTTTATATCTTCAGGATTTGTTATAACATCACCTTTTCTTTTCTACTTGTGTTTATCTGAATTTTCTGTTTTTTGCTGTTAATCTGGCTAGGTGTTTGCCAATTTTATTTATCCTTTCAAAGAACCAGCTTTTTCTCTAGTTGGTATTTTGTGTGATTTTTTGAGGGGTCTCTATTTCATTTATCTTTAATTTTTAAAAAATAATTTCCAGTTTTCTAGTGCTTTGGGAATTGGAGTATTCTTGTCTTTCCAGCTCTCCCAAGTGCAATGTTTGACTATTTACTTGAGATCCCTCTATTTTATTGATGTGTGTATGCAATGTTACAAGCTTCCATCTCAGCCTCTCTTTCATGGTATCCCAAAGGTTTTGGTATGTTGTGTCTTACTTTTTGTTTGTTTCTAGAAATCTTATTTTTTCTGTCTTAATTTTTTTGTTAACTCAAAAGTCATTCAGAAGCACATTGTTTAATTTCCATGTATTTGTGTATTTTGGAGGATTCTTGTTGGTAATGCTATTTATTTTTATTCCTCTGTGGTCTGAGAAGATGCTTGGTATGATTTCAACCTTTTAAAATTTGTTCAGGCTTGAATTATGTCTGAGAATGTGGTGAAGCTCAAAGTATATTCTGTGTGCTGATGAGAAGAATGTATAATACATTCCGTGGTTTTTTTGGTGAAGTGTTCTGTAGATGTCTAGTAGATCTAATTTGTCTGGTGTGTAAGTTTCCAGATTTGCTGGTACTTTTTCTGCCTCGATGATCCATCTAAAACTGTTAAAGGGATGTTGAAGTTTTCTACTATTATTATATGGCTATCTATGCCTCTCTTAGATTAATTAGCAATAGTTTTATAAACCTGGGTGCTCCTATGTTGGGTACGGAAACACTAAAATGGATGTTTCAGGCTGGTGAATTGAGCACTTTACCATTATGAAGTGCCCTTTATTTTTCTTTTTAACTTTTATAGTTTAAAGTCTGTTTTTTCCCTTTTTTCTCATATGAGAATAACTACTCCTGCTCTTTTTTGTTTTCAATTTTCCTAGAAGATCTTTCTCTAGGTTTTTTTTCCTGACACTGTGTGCTCATTTGCAGTGAGATGGGTTTCCTGAAGGCAGCAGAAAGTTGGATCATGCTTTTTAATCTAATTTTCCACTCTGTGTGCCTTTCAAGTAATGTCTTCGGTTCATTCACATTTAAATTAATTCTTAATAAGTGGAACTTTTTCTCTATAATATTGTTATTAAATACATGCATTGAGTTCTATGCTTTGTAGTTGATTTGTATGATGTGTACACTCTGTGCTTACCTATGCTTTTGCAATAGGTATGACCATTCTTACATTTCTGTGCTTAAGCATCTCCTGAAAGGCTGATCTGGAAGTGACATATTTTCTTAGGAATTGCATGTCTGGGAAGGGTTTTAATTCTTCTTAAAAAGTGAAGCTTAGCTTTACAGGGTAGGAAATTCTTGACTGGAATTGCTTTTTTAAAAGAATGTTAAAGATGGGTCCCCATTTCTTCCTGGTTAATAAGGTTTCTGCTGAGAGATTTGCAATTCTGATGGCTCTCCCTTGGAAAGTGGTCTCTCCCTTCTCTCTATCTTCCTTTAAGATTTTTTCTTTTATACTCACTTTGGCAAGTCTGATTACTTTGTGTCTTGGGGATAGTCTTCTAATGTAATACCTCACAGGATTTTGCTGAATTTCTTGTGTCTGCATGACTGCCTCTCTAGTGAGATAAGGGTAGTTTTCTTGGATGACATCGTGGAAGGCTTGTTCCAGGGTGTTCTCATTCTTGTTAAGGAATGCCAATTTGTCATCAATTTGGAATCTTTACATAATCCTAGACCTCTCATGGGCTGTGCTCATTTTTCCTAATTACTTTCTCTTCATTTTTCTTAGACTGAGTTAATTCAATAATTTTATCTTCAACTACTGAGAGTCTTTCCTTTGCCTGGTCAATTTTTCTGTTAAGTCTTGCTATTGTGTCTTGAAATTCCAGGAGAAAATTTTTCATTTCTAGAAGTTCAATTTGTTTCCTTCTTAGAATGGCCAGGTCAGCTTTCAATTTCTGTACTGTTTTCATGGCCTGGTTGATTTGATTGTCCACTTTCTCCTAGAGTTTCTTGGGTCTCTTTGACATCCATAGTCTGAATTCGACATCTGTCATCAGGGACAGGCCATTCTGGATGAGCTCCATTGCTTGAGATCTGAGAAGCCCTTTTGTGGGTGTTGAATCATTAAGGCTTTGGGGATTGTCAGAGTTTTTTCACTCGTTCTTCCTCATCTGTGAGTGCAGTCTCTTCTGTTTTATCTTTTGTTTGAAAATTTGCTCTATTTGGGGTGACAGTGTGTGTTGTCTTCTTACTTGTCTTCTCTCCTCTGGACTGCTTGTGAGAGGGGCAGCAGTGGCAGGAAGGATGGTGAATTGGGGGGAAATCATCTGGCACTGCTTCACTGAAGGAGTGTGACAAAGGCAGAGCAAGTCCTTTCCATGAGTTTGGGGGCTTCCCCTCCCTCTGTACAAGTACCAGGGGTTTTGGCTGACCAGAAGTTTAAGTTTGGTATCTCCTTCCTCAGCCTATGCAACCCAAAAGCAGGATTGGCAAGTGGTTGAGAGGAGCCCCATGATTCTATTCTGGCACGGGAGTTTTGGGGACATGAAGTGGCCTCCTCCCATCTAGGTGGTGCTCACACAGGAGCAGAAGGGAAGCCCCTGCCTTAATGGCAGAGGCTCAAGTGTTTCTTCTTGAGTGTGTTGGTGGCCAGGGTTGTGGCCATTATGCTCTGCAGAGGCACATGCTTCTTAGTTCCTACCTTAGTCATGATGGCAGATCCCAAGAGCAAGCCACATTTGCAGCCCTGATCTGCAGCCTGAATGGGCTCTGATGCCCCTGGAGAAATGTCCCCAGTGTGAATGCATTGCCCCTGATGTGTATTGGAGAGCAAGGTAGGGAGGAATGCCCATGAAGTGCAGACCACTACTGCAGGGTGTGAGTCACAGAGCCTCTCTGTGGGGGATTTGATAGCCAGCAGCACTGAGCTCACTAGGAACTGGAGATTCCTGGGCCCCACTTGGATCCAACTGGTAACTCTCCTGATTCTAGCCAGCACTCTGTGCCTGGCTGGTGTAGGAGGGGGAAAAGGGAAGAGCCTGGAATGTCTCTCTCTTGTCTAGGGTGGCAGAAGCTCACAAGGCATGTGTGAAAACTCTCCCATTCACTCACTGCTTCCTTTTTCAAGAGTCCTCTCACAATCTCATTTCAGGGTTGCTTCTGGGGGATGGCTGGGGCCTGGATCTGTTCATTCTCTGTGACTTCAGGTGACAGTCCAATAAACCTCAGTTTGTGTTTCCAGGCAGACCTTCAAAGCACCAGGTTCGCTCCCCGTTTTAGACTCCTTTGCTAATGGTAGCAGTTGTCTGATGTCTCCAGTCAGCCATCTTGCAAGGTCCAATATTTCTTAATAATTTTGATCAATCTGCTGAGCGTAAACAAAAACAAAATGCACCATCTGCATCTGGCTTTAAATTACACAGTTACTAGGAAAAAAAGGTTGTTCTTTTCAGCAGAGTACCCCTCTTTGGCATCATCTCATTGCTTGGTTCATACGCAATCTGCTTTCAATTGTTTTGAAGTTTTAGGTCCTTAATAAGCATAGATCTAGTTAACATAGTGCTTATTTCATACTCAGCAATTTTTAAAAATATCTTGGCTTGCTTTTCCATATGTAACAACCGAGGCACCAAAAATGAGTGTCTCTGTAATCATAGAGCAAATGGTTCATAGATCCCAGAGTGCACTCTTGATAAAGCTGTCTTCCATTTAGAGTTACACTGATCAAGGCAGAGGTACCCCCGTGGTCATGATAAACCCGAATGGAAGATGTCTCCTAATTTTCTTTCCTTAAAAGTTTCTCCATCAGAAACATGTTTTAATATTTTCTATCTTCTTTATAAAAATTATTACTGTCTGTGACTAATATGCCAGTAGATTGTATGCCTAGAAATTTTTTTTTAAGAGACTACTCTGCAAATCAAGAAAAACTAGCTGCAATTGTCAGGAAATTGCATATTCTTCTGCTGTTGAGATATCCAAGTCATTGATCATCTGTACCCTGACTACATCCCATTTTTTCTTACCATATTTCTTACTTTATTTTTTTAAGTATCTGCCACCACGTGGTTTCCTCTCCACTGTCTATAGCCTCGTGTCCTAAAAAAGAGAGTGTACCTTTTTTACTAAAAGGAAGTGGTATGACCAATCACCATGGGGAAAAAAAAGTCAGATATATAAAAAATTGTAATCATGGAATATTTTCCAGGTTTTGATTATAAGAGTGGTACAGTGTGGTTAGACAGGTACACGGTACTAAAAAAATGAAGAATTTAAAATCATATCTCAGTTCTACTTTAGAGATGTCAATTCTCTGAATATCAATTGTTCCCTCTGAAAAGAAGGGAGAATACTATCCAGTTCTTAATATTGTTGTGGAGACGGGCGGTAATTTACGCAGTAAAAAATATTTACTAGGTAATTTTTAGATTGCAAGCACTGTGCTGTTAGACTCTGAGTATACAACAGAGGGCAGGCTGTCTTTGATAGGTCTCTGTCTTCATGAAGTTCACATTTTATTAGGACAGGCACAGAAATAAATAAGCATTTGACCAATAAAATAATGCATTAACAATTATATAATCTGTACTGAGCTTGAGACACAAGTCCTCTTGAAAAATTGCTCTTATAATTTTTGAAATTACTCATTAAAAATATTTTGAAGTGTCAACGACTTGACCTTACTTTTGTTTATGTCTACTGAATTACCTTAATTAAAATTGAGAAGGTATCCATTGAGGTTTCTCCTGAATGATGTATCAATCTGTGGGGGGCATAAAACAAGGCAATTATTGAATCTAGGAGAGAGGGGATATACTCTTTTGCTCTTGAGTGCTAAAAAGAGAAGTTAGAAAACATGATTTAGTCACAACTGATGGCTGACTTGCTCCACTGAGTTGGGTTTGAAGAAACTGAACACCATGATCATTTATTTAGCAATACGGTCCTGTGGTCTTACAGAAGGGCGACCAATATAAACATTGGTGTCAGGAAAAAAGTACTCAGTATATCTTAGAAGTCACAAGTATGAGGACTAATTATTGCTCACAGAAATAGAATTTCATGGAACAATAATTTAAATTTGCATCATATTTTCCTGTTAGTTATTTTGAATATGAACCTTCTCAAGTGCCCACCAAATTCATCAACCCTCATTGACTGAGCCAATATAATGCCCCAGAGACTTTATGAGGCTGAAGATATGATTAAAAAAAAAAGGAGCTCATACCTGCCCTCAAGGTGCCCAGAATATAGAAGGAAGCAGGCACAGGATGAATCATTGCAATGTGACCCAGTCACTTCTCCATTGGGAATAGACTGCAAGTGTCCTGAAAGCTTTAGCACATCAATATCTCCAGCATGGCATCTTAATATTTATTTTCTTTTCTGGGATTGGAGGAAAAAAGTCATCATATCCAGCTTGAAACTTTTGTTTCAACCACTTATAATGCTCATTGTGAGGACATAATGAAGTTTCCTGCCAAGTATGCTATGGTTGTCTAACTACCATTTTCCTGAAGGGACCTTTACAATTAGGGGCCCAGGACTTTCAATACTATGCATATATCAGACCCCTACATGCATATCTCCCACCCTCCCCTCTTTTCAGATGTCCAGGTTCGGCATCCTACTTCAAATATCTTCCAGTTTCCCTAACATACATATTAAAAGTTATGCATTCAAAACAAAACTCTTGGTTCCCTACCCTGCAAAATCATTCCTCCCTTGCACTTCCAAAACTCAGAGAATGGAATCACCATCTATTAAGGATTGGAAGCCAAAGCCTGAAGTCGGACTTCATTCCTCTCTTTCCTGTTTGTCCCTGTGTAGTCCAATCAGCAAGCCCTCTCCATTCATCTCACAACATATCTCAAATATGTCTATTTTTCTCATACCTAATGTAGTGTCTAGTCCAAGCCATTATTCCATCCTTCCTAGACGGCTGCTGTAGCCTCTCGGATGGAGTCTCTGTTTTCACACGTGGCTCATTATAGTTTTCCATACGGTTGCTTGAGTTCCCTACTGAAAACATAACTAAGAAGAATGCTGGTCCTTACATTGCAGTCCAAGGCTACCAGAGTTTTCCTAAGCTAGAAGATTTCTATCTGTTAACTAAAAGTCTATGGCATGGGGCAGAGAATACATTTTAGAACCAAAAAGATCATCATTAGATCCTAAGTTTTTCTACACAACAACTGTGTGAATTTGAGCAAGTCACCTAACATATTTAAGCTGAATTTTCCAGTCTAAAAAATGCACTTAAAAAAAATTGCCTCCTTTTGTTAGTTCACTCATTCTAAAAATATTGAACTCCTAAGATGCTTCAGGTACTGTAATGAGTACTGGTATAAAAAGTAGATTAAGACAGATATATACCTGTCCTTATGTTGCTTAAAGTTTACAACTGCATACAATAAGTGCCAAACAGACTACAGGTACTCAATAAGCAAGGAGTCCTTCTGTTTTCTTCCGCTCCTGAAACCCTAGAGATCACCTGTCACAACCCTCCTTAAACACCTTCTGATTTTTAATTCAAGACTATTTTTACTTTATCATGGTACTGTATACTGATATCTATTGCAGTTTCATATTAAAAACAAAAAAGCTAAAAAATTATTTGTTCTACCAAAAAATCACTTGAGTGGGCTTCATAATGAATTTTAGGAAAAGTATGCAATTATTGTCCCCAAGGTGTAACACAGCATTTTTGTAACCACACCAAGGCTACCAATTTTTGAAATCCATGTTATACACAGCTTGCCACCTATCAGGAAGTAGATCAATTTAGCACAGGAAGCCAGAGTTATTTCTAGAAGGGAACTAGTTGACAGTCTTCATTCTTCTTTCTTAGATTTTGTTTTAAGAGGTGTGAGGAGGAAGAAGATGGCTATCAGAGAGGACAAGAGCAGTTTTAATAAAGATCCAAGATAGGGAGGAACAGCCCAGTAAAATTAACCTCAAAAAGTTTCATTGGTGCAGCAAAAACATGGAACCACCCCTACTGCCCATCGAAAGTGGACGGGATAAAGAAAATATGGTGCATATACACAATGGAGTATTACACAGTGATAAAGAAGAACAAAATCATGGACCTTGCAGCAAACTGGATGGCGTTGGAGACCATCATACTTAGTGATCTATCACAGAAACAAAGAATCTCATGTTCTCACTCATAAGTGGGACCTGAATATTAATTGCATCAGCACAAGGGAGGGATTGGCAGTCACTAGGGGAAAAGAGAAGAGAGGAGAAGAGGGAGGGGTGGGGGAGAGGAGGGAAAGGCATCTAATAACACAAAGGGTACCTGGTCCGAAACCAAGGGAAGTTAGGGACACTTGGAGGCCCAAACTTCACCTGTATTCAGCCTACTTGAAGTTAATCCTTACTTGTACCCCACATCTCTAGAATAAAATAAGACAATAAAAAAACTTCATTGGTGATCCATGATCAACTTAGAGGCCAGAGAACGTGAAGGAGAGTTTTAGCAGAACCAGTGGTTGATACAAGAAGTTGTCCTTCCACCCAGCCTTCCCATTAGACATGTTGAGTTTTGAGGAACCATGGTTGAGCTCCATTAAATGCTGGCAGAAATCCAGGTGGCTACAGCAGCAGGGAGAGTCAAGGCCTATTGGACTATTCGTGGCCAGGCTTCAGTGGTGATACCACGTGGTACAGGGAATGGCGTGGCTCCATCCGACTTTGTATTCCATTCCATGAGCCGTTGAAGTAGAAATGAGCTCTATAATCAGCTGAGTTACATTCCATGGATTTAAAGACAAAATGAAAGAATGATCTGAAATTTGAGGAAGAGATATGCAACTATATATAACTTCCTGCTAATAGGACGTAAGTGGATTTCAAAAATATTTTAAGAAATTACAATGGGAGTTGTATTTTCTTTTATTTCTTTTTTTATTTTATTATTTTAAGTTGGGATCTCACTCTGTTACCCAGTGGCACAACAACAGTTTACTGTAGCCTTGGCGTCCTGGACTCAGGCAATTCTTCTGCCTTGGCCTCCCAAGTATCTGGGATTACAGGCACATGCCACCACACCCAGCTAATTTTTTTTACAGACAATGTCTTGCTGTGTTGCCCAGGCTGGTAACAAACTCCTGAGTTCAAGCAATCCTCCTATTGTGGCCTCCCAAAGTTCTGGGATTAGAGGCGTGAGTCCCTGAGCCCCGCAGGGACTATGTTTTAACAGTGTTTCTAGAGTAGGCAATCTTGCTTACTCTTTGGAAATGAATAGTCTCTGGCAATAGTTGCAAAGGGTTTCAGTCATCTATAGCACCCACTTGATGTGGTAAGGTGCATGAGGAAGTGAGTGTGTACCTTGAGGTTTGTAAATACATGTGTAATGTTTCTGATAAAATACAAGAATTAGGTTTTAATTACAGCAACAGACTAGACATAGCCAGATGACACCTATGACAACAGCAAGAATTCAGCCTGATAACAGGTAGATGGAGACCCTATAAGCCACCTCTTCATCTTGTGACAACATGAACTTAGCTCAGGCCAATGGCTCCTGGGCACCAGGGGACACTCCGTTTGATGGGCAAACTGTCACTACAACAACTTGAGAAAGACTGGTTGAAATCCCTTGAGGCACCAAACCAAGGGTTTCTTTTGATATTTAGCCCCAGGACTTCATGCCTTCATTCTTCAAAGGGAACCACAATTCAGTTCACAAAGAACCGGCTTTGTATCATCAACTGAGCCTATCTTCAGAGGCTATGCACCTAACACGGAAATGATAGGATTTTCATTTGCACTAAACAAGCAAGTACGTGCACTCTTGAACAACATGGGTCTGCACAAAACAGGTCCACTTACCCATTTTCTTCTGCCTCTGCCATCCTTGAGACAAGGTCAAACCCTCTTCCTCCTCAGCCTCCTTAAAAGACCACAAGGATGAAGGCCTTGAAGACAATCCAATTCCATGTAATAATAGTAAATATATTTTTATAGTTTTCTTAATAACAGTTTCTTGTGTTATTTAACATTGTATCCTGGGCTTGTCTCCACGTCAAAAACAATTCTCGATAACATTTTAACGACCGCATAATAGCTATTTTGTTGTTGGGCTAAACTTTACATAACTGCAACTTAATGTTTAAACATATAGGTATTTATGTCTTCCCTATTATATATTGTAGAAATAAATACCTTTTAATTTGTGTAAAGAAAACACTTTCTTTTCTCTAGCTTATTTTATTGTAAGACTACAACATATAATACATATAGCCTAAATATATGTGATTTTGTTATTTTTTTGAGTCAGAGTCTCACTCTGTAATCCAGACCGGAGTGCAGTGGCACGCTCACGGCCACTGCAGCCCCGACATTCTGGGCTCAGATGATCTTTCCACCTCAGTCTTCCAAGTAGCTGGAACTATAGGCAAGCACCACCACGCCTGGCTAGTTTTTTGATTTATTGTAGAGATAAGGTCTTGCCACGTTGCCCAGGCTGGTCTTGCACCAAGGGGCTCAGGTGATCCTCTCACCTCAGCTTCCCAAAGTGCTAAGATTATAGGCATGAGCCACCGCACCCGACCCATATTTGTGTTAATCATCTGTCCATGTTATTAGTAAGGATCCTGGCCAAAGGTTGGCTATTGGTAGTTAAGTTTTGGGGGAGTTAAATGTTCTACATGGATTTTCAACTGTGCAGGTTGTCAGTATCCCTAACTCCTGCATTGTTCAAGTATCAACTGTGTAATACAGATTGATACACAAAGCTTGAATTCACCAGTCTCATTTGGTAGATCTTTTTCTTGGATTCTTTGAGGAAGAAAGGAAACAAAAATGCAGGCAGTCTGGAAACAATTCTAACTCTGCCCCTTTATAACAATGGGTAAGTCACTTCGTTCCTTATTGCTTCATTTCCTCACCTGATAAACAGAAGTTGAAGGAAGCTTTAGAAGGCACTGGAAGTACTGCTCTGCCCATGCAGGGCCACTGACCTGGGAGGATGGAACTCTAAATTGGTCCAATCCAAGCTTCTTTCCTACCTGGGGTTCAGATCACTGACAGCTTTTCGAGTCATTCTACCACACTGTGAACTTTCTTTCAGGAAGATTCTTTGCTTTAAACAGCTCTTGTTTTTCTTGAATCCCAATCTCTTAGCCATGTTTCACTTAAATAGCCACTTCCTTCTTCTTTGAGCCCCGAGGCCACTCTGCTTCATGCAGTAGATTAATTTGATGTTTCAGCAATTGCATTAGTATTTCCAGTGGGTTGCTTTACCCAGCCTTTACTTCAGACCAAAAGTAGGGTTTCCTTGGAGGAAAGGTAGATTGACCTTTACAGTAAGCTCATTGTAAATTTCCTTTCCTCAATCCAACCATCTATACACTCAGGGATAAATGGGAATCGATGCCCACTAGGGATTAATAAACACATCCAGAAATTCATTCTGTAAACGATTCAATATCTTTTATGGACCGACACTGTGCCAAGGGAACTACATATATCTTATGGAATCCATTGATTAAAAATATTAATTGAACTATAAGAAAGGGATTGGCAGTAAGAGGGAAACTGCCGGAGTGGGGTGGGGGTGAGTGGGATTGGCAGTTGAGGGAAACTGTTCGGGGAGGGAGGGGCATACCTCATCAACAAGGATACCTGCATAATCAATGTATACCTAACTCTGAATTATACCCCACATCTTTATAATAAAAAAAAAATTGAACATCTACTATGGATCTGGAAACTTAAGTCCTGCATTTCTGATAAATTCTCCCAAATCTTTTCTTTGTTATATTCTCCCTCTTTAAAAAAAAGGATGTCAACTTTATCAAGATACAATTCACATTTTGGTATACAATTCAATGGGCTTTGACCAATATATCCACTTATATAACCGCCCCAATACAAATATAAAACATTTACCTCATCCATGGAAAATTTCCCATGCCCCTTTGCAATAACTCTCTTCTCTTCCTGGCTCAAGGTAGGCACTGATTGACCCACCATTTTAGATAGCTTTGCCTGTTCTAGAGTTTTATATAAATGGAATCATGCAGTATTCTTTCTTGTCTGTCTGCTTTCCTTCACTCAACATAATGCTTTTGAGATTTATTCATGTTGTTTGCGTACACTATGTTTGTTTCCAATTATGACTAAACAATATTAATTGCAAGTATTCACCACAATTAGTTTATCCATTCATATGCTGATGAATATTTGTGTTATTATAAATAAAGAAGCTATAAACATTCATGGACAAGTCTTTGTGTGAATACAATGTTTTCACTTCACTCAAGTAAACACTTAAAAATGAAATTACCTGATCATGCCCATGCATATGTTTTACTTTATGAGGAACTGTCACACTGTTTTTCAAACCATTTTATACTTCCAGAATTTTAGCTGTTCCATGTTTTCACCAGTACTTGATATTGTTAATCTTCTTAATTCTAGCTTTAATAGTGGACATTTAGTAGCATCACACTGTGGTTTTGATTTCCATTTTGCTGATGACTAGTAATGTTGAGCATCTTTTGACAGGCTTATTGACTATGCCTCTATCTTCATATATTAATTGTCTGCCAGAATACTTTGACCCAATTTTACTGGCTATATTTTTTTTGAGGTTCACAACTCAATTTATTTTTATAGTTTCCATTTATTTTCCAGGAAAAGAAAATCACATTTCAATAACAGCTTGCATATAGAATTAAATTTTGTTTTAAAATGGGAGCCCTAGTTACGGTAATGTGTCATGAGAAATAATTGCATATTCAGGAGTTTGTGAAATGGGTGATTGAGAAAACTATGAAGAAAAAACATTTATAAAATTTATTATTTACAAAAAAGTGATAACCATATTGTTTCTAACTTATAAGGCAAGTCATATTAAGATGATCTTATGATTATCTTCTGTAAGTCAATACAACGTTCATGACACCATTGCTCAGCAGAGAGATTTTCTGCAGTTGTGAGGCAACAAGCCTTGGTTTTCTTTTCTTTTTGTGACTTGACTTTTTATTGTTCAGTCGTGAGAGTTATTTATATATTCTAGATTCAATATTTGTGCCAGATACACGTATTGGAAAAATTTTCTCTCATATAGCGATTTACTTTTTTAGTTCTTTAATGGTATCTTTCAAAGAGCAGACATTTGCAAAGCTAGAAAAGGATGGTATATTATTTATATTTTGGTACCAAAAAAAAGCCCTTAGTCTAGTCCCAGATTGTTACTATTCACTCCTATGTTTTATTCTGGAAGTTGTATAATTTTTTTAGTTTTTACACATAGGTCTATGATACATTTTGAATTAATCTCTGTGTGTGGTATGAGATACAAGTCAAGTTTTACTTTTTTTTCAATACAGACATCCAGTTCTTCAACCACAAATTTTTGGAAAGATTATATTTCCCTATTGAATTACTGAGGTGCATTTTTGTAAAAACAATTGGCCACATATGTGTCTGTTTCTGTATTCTCTGATTTGTTTTATTGTTCTATATGTCTATTCTTGCATCAATTATAAAACTTATTGATCTTGACTATTGCAACTTTAGAGTGAATATTGAAAAGAGGTCATTCTTTCAACATTGCTATTCAAGATCATGTTAACTATTTTAGGTTCTATAATTTTCAATATTAATTTTAAATCAGCACATCAATTCTTAGGATGCGGGGCATGTGACAACACAAAGGGTAAGAGGTCCACTATCAGGGGAGTGAGGACCAGTTAGAAGCCCAAACCTCACTTGCATGCAGCTACTTACATAGTTATTCCTCAATTGTACCCCACAAAGAAATAATAAAATAAAATTCAATAAAAAAATTAAAATAGCCTGCTGAAATTTTGATTTGGGTCATATCGAATCTAGATACCAATGTGGAAAGAAGTAAAATCTTGACATTATAAGTATTTCAATCCATGAGCATGGTACAACTCTCCACTGATTTATGTCTTCTTTTTTTTTTTTCTCGGCACTGTTTTACAGCTCTCAGTACACAGGTATTGCATGTATTTTGTAATACTTGTCCCTAAACACTTTTAGGTTTTTGATGTTATTATAAAATATAATATTAACGTTTGCTTTTTAATTTTTAATTGTTACTAGTGTATAAGTATGCAAATGATTTTTGTATACTCTCTTCCTGTTATATAACCTTACCAAACTCCATTCACAAAGCTTTTTGGCCATTTCTCATAATTTGTATTTACATTGTCATGTTGTTCATGAAGGATGGTTTTACTTATTTATTTCCAATCTATATACTTTTTGTTTCTTTTGCATGCATTCCTGCAATGACTAGGACCTCCTAGACATTGTTGGATAGAAGCAGTGGAAGCAGTACCTTTCATTTTCTGAAACTCTTAGAATTCAGATTTTTATCTCTCAGCTGGATCCTTTAATTTTTTTTAAAAAAGTATGTCTCTCCTATTTGTCCTTATTCTATTTTTGGATTCCCTCCTAAAATTTCCTGTCTCTCTTATTCTCCTTTTTGCTGTTGTTGTTGTTGTTCCTTTGTCTAGAAGTTTTCCTCAAGTTTATCTTCCAAATCTCATACTGATTTTTCGTTTTGGCTGTAGTGCTTTTAATTTTCAAGAATTCTTTTTAGTTTTCTGAAAGTCTCCTTCTGTAGAGTGTTTGGTTGTCATGGTATCTCAAAGAGTATTAACCCATCTTTGAAAATGTTCCCACGCCTTGTGTTCTCTCTTTGCTTTCCAATTTTGTTCTTACTCTTCTGCTCTCTCCTCTCTCTTTCCCCTCTTCCTTCTCCTCATTCACCTCTTTAGCCTTCTCCCTAGCCCCCCTCTTTTGCTTGTTTTTATCTCAATTTTCCACTCGGGGTATTTCCTCAAATGTCTGGCGATCCTTAGCTATTTCTTCACATATGAGAGTGAAACTTAAAATCAAATACTGAAGGTTGATGGAAACTCACTGTGTATGGGAAGTCTTATCAACTGATGGCCTCCTCTGTAAGGAGATTTGAATTGTTCTCTGTGTTGAGGGATTTTTACATGCCAACGTATATCTACGTTTTTGTTTTTGCTTCTGTTTTGGTCTGGCTAGATACCCCATAGAGGAATCCACCAACCCTTGATGGTTAAGGTCTGTCTCCTACATTGGAGGAAATGCTGCTACATTGTAGGGTATCTAGACTTTGGGGTGACTCCTTGTGCTCAGTTTGTTTCTCTAACACCCCTTTTGTCTGCAAGTCTTCTGGTGCAACCCCTCCAGAGATTATATCTCCATTATTCTGTGAGGTAGGAGAGATGATGCTGCCTGTTGTGTGAGAGAAGAGAGGATATTTAAAGGTCTGGCTTCTTTTAATGATGTCTTTATGCAATGATTTGGAGGCAACTTTAAGAGTTTTCTGGTCCTTGGAACTTCTAACACTTTCTAGAGTCCATGGGACAAACTAACTTGCTTTCCTGATCCTTGCATTACACCTTTGGTTTTCAGCATTGCAAACTATTGTTGAAGTTGTTTTTTTCTCCCTTTGTCTTTGTTAATCTCTGTCTTTTAGAAAAATCCTTTCACTGGTCTTTTAAGTAGGGTTTGGAGAAGCAGCAGAGATTAATGGTGGTGTTCAGTCATTTGGAAAGTCCAAGCATCTGTTAATTAATCAATTAATTATTTTTTTTTAGTTGGAGTCTCACTCTGTCAGCCAGGCTGGAGTGCGGTGGTATACTCATGGCCACTGCAGTCTCGACCTGCTAGACTTAGGCAATCCTTCCGCCTCAGTCTTTCAAAAAGCTGGAACTACAGGAATGTACCACGATGACCAGTTTTTTTTTTCAATTTACTGTAGAGATGACGTCTCGCCAAGTTGCTGGTCTTGAACCCTGGGCACAGATAATCCTCTTGCCTCCACCTCCCAAAGTGCTGGTATTACAGGCGTGTGCCACCGTGCCCAGTTTATTTATTTGTTTTTAATATTTAGATGAGGAAACTGAGGACTAGTAATTCTAGATAAATAAGCAGGTAACACCCTAGGGACTTGTAGGCCATGCAAGTGGATTTGTCTTTTTCCTGAAGGCAGTGGCTTTTTAACCCACTGAGGTCTTTTAAGCAGAATAGCAAGGTGATCAGAATTGTTTTTTAAATAAATCTTATACCTAGAGTGCAAAAAAGTGTTGGCAAAAGCTAGGAATAAAGTCAGGAAGATTGGATAGTCAAGCAGCAATTGAAGAAAGACTTATGGCAATTTGGTCTAGGGCAGAGGTGATCGCTCATGACCCCGAATCCTGACCTTCACTTTTAATTTTCCTTTCTTTTTCTTTTTTCTTTTTTTTCCAGAGACAATCAGGCTACATTGTGCCTTATTGCTTCTATTATCTTATTTCAGATATATATTTTACGTTTTATGTCTTCCTTCCTTCTTTGAATGAGGATAAAATCCTGCCTTCAGAATCTGTACCTCCAGAATCTGTGTAGTGTACCTTCTTCGCTATTCCATCCCAGCCCATTATCTATCTCCTACAGGTACCTCAAGGCACATTATTATCTCTGACTCTGATGTCAGAATGGTTTCCCTAAACCACAGGTCTCATCATGTGTGTGTTACAACAAAAACTTTTCAACGGCTCTTCAAAGTTTAGAGAACAAAGTTTGAGATCCTTAGGCTGCATTCATTTCCATTATGTTTTACAAAAGTGTTCGTCTGTAATGTACTGAAAAAAATTTAAAAAGAAAAACCAAATCTGATCCTTGATCACAAACAGTTTGGAAAATACTACTTTAGATAATACTTCCCATGTTGGAAAAACTAAATACTTGTGGGATACCAGACTCCTAACCCCATGAGTCTGGCCTCATAAGCAGCCCAAATACTTGGGAGAAGGCAGATTAAAAGTGAGAAAGGAAGAGAAAAAAGGGAACCCTGCATCGGTCAAATATGTATTCTCTCTCCAGCACTTGTTTGGGAGTTTTAAATATGTAGCAAAGTAAAGAAACGATTTTGACTACTGATGCTAGAGTTTCCCTTAGAAATGAAACAGACAGCTTATCTCTGACTTACCCAGATACAGCTCTCTCCAAGACTAGTAGTTAAATCTGCCCTGTGGAGTACAAAGGGATTTTTCTCTGGATTTTTCCTCATTCTTTATATTCCTGCTTTCAATAATCTCTGATGCCTCTTTGTATTGCATGGATTAGCCTAATTTTCTGATCCCCTGGTTATCTATTCCTAAAACCGGAGCTATTCTGTCTAGCTAGCAGGTTTAATCTTATCTCATGCTTTGTAACTAGTCTTGTCCCTCAAGAAGGGAAATCATCTCATGGCCTGGCCATTTATCGTCAGGAAAGTAAAGCTCTGATTCCTGTTTCTGTTTGTGCCCTGGGTTCTAGACCCTGGCTCTGAAATATGTATTTCTTATCTAACTCATATCTAACTACCTGCCTGGCATCCCAGTTTCTCTAGGACTTAAGTGCTTACCTGAATTCCTTATAGAGTTTCTAAGGACTAGGCTTATGATTATGAAACTGAGTCATTGTCGCCAAGTCCTCTTTTGCCACACCACCAGGTAGCAGATCCTGGTTTTAGTCTCTGTCGTTGAAGCATTGTCCATGCCACAAAGGCAGAGAAGATGTGGAGATTTATGACCTTTCTCCCGGGTTTATAGTGTATGAGAAATCACAATAATGAAACTCCTGCTTTATATTGTTAGGTTATTTGTTACAAAGTTTAGAGACAAAGGAAGAAAATTCTAGGCCTTCTAGCTAAGGATGAGGAAGGAATGGAATTTAAAGCAAAAGGTCTTTCCACAGTTCCCCAAACCCTATAGTCCCCACCCAAAGTAAGCCATGAATGTTCTTTAGGCAATGCTTTTCCCTGGATATCAGTGCAGCAGATCACCTCTCTTCCTTCCTCAAATAACTTTCATTGACCCTCATGGCATGCAGTATGGAGCCCAAACTGCCTGGGCTTGTATTCAAGAATTTCCACAATCTGACTGCAAGCAATTTTTTCAACCTTGTTTCCATGTCTGTGCATAAGAGTCCCTTCTTCTTTGCACATGACAGTTTTCGCTTAAATCTTGGTCCAGGATCTTTGCATTCAGGTCCAGTAATGTCACATTCCTAGACAGCACTTCCTGTCCCTTACAAAAATCTCAATGGAATGCTTTTTAAAAAAAGTCTGTCATTCTCTGTACATTGTTTATATCTAGCCAAGCCTGTATTTCATTCTATCATGTAATATGGCTCATTGTTTACGCGTCTTTCTTCTCTCTTACTTAGGAGCAATTTAAAATGTAAGACCTTCTGTATTTTCAAAAAATATATTCTTTTCCTCACTCTATCACTCTGTGCAGAATGAAGCATGGGGGAAAAATGAGGCTGGGGACAGGAAATAGATTTTGGAATCAAACACACCTAACTTTGGAGATAGGTACTAGCATTTACTAATTGGGTGACTGGAGAAGTTACTTGGTCCTCAAGTCTTGGTTTTCTTGCCTACCAAATGAAATGAGCATGACTGTGGTTTGCCGTAAGTACTCTTTGGTATTAAATAGAAAAATCGGCACAACGTAGGTATGCAATTAATCGGAACCATGTCGACAGGCGATTAATGTTTCTTCCCCAAACTCCCCATTCTCACAACCAGACCTCTCACCCCATTCCAGTCTTCTCCCCCACCCACGTTTCTCAGTTTCACGCCACCACTTATGAACGCTTGTTAAATTGAATTTAATGCCCTGTTGCTTGCCCCTTGAATCAGGAAGCAGGAGACTTACAGCTTTTAAGTGACTTTTCTCTCTGGAGCCTCTCTGCCGGCTTGGTGTCTTGCATTACTGTTTTCTCTCCCTCCCCCACTTTGATCAGCTTTGAGTCCTTTGTGTTCTCTTTCTGTTTCGAAATTTTATTTGTACTGTCAGGCCCTTTGTTTACATTGTATCTCTCTTCTGCTGGAGAAGCATGGCCTTGTGAAGTTGGCATTTGTTTAATCTTCTGGCTTCCTGAGACTTGTATTTATGTGTGTTCTACTGTTCTTGGTGCTGGGAGTCTCAACACATGCGCCAGAGCTTCTGAATAAGTGCTCCAGCCTGACATGAGAGTTGTTCCAGGCTTAAGTCATACCCTACCAGGGCCCTTCCTCGTCCACAGCCAGACAAAATAAAGTTTCCATGGAGATGAAACAGAAATGAGTCTGTCTGATCAATTCTATTTTTTACACATAGGAGTCCCTTAGAATCCGTATATGTGCTTTGAAATGTTTATCTCAGTTAACAGGAGAATAGGAATTATCAAGTAAATTTCTATTATTGACTATCTACTCATCTCAGTGTAAGGGAGAGTCTGGGTCTCTGCTCTATGGGGGCTTAAAATTTCTTTGAGGAATGAAAATGAATCCGCAAGATAATTAAAGGCCAGGAGTAGAAAGAGCTACTTTAATATTTATTGACTGTGGTATACACAAATAAGTACAGAATAAATGAGTACACAAAAATAATGAAATGAATAAACAAATGAAGACTTAAGCTTTAAGCTTTGCGCTTTAAAAATCTGACAAAGTCACCAATTCAAAGCAATTTAAATGACCTTTAAAGTATTTGCATTGGTACTTTACATGGATCTAATTCAGTAAGCAATTTCAGTCATTTCAACAAGCACACTCATAAGTAACCGGGACAGACCAGAACTTATTGGGTCCAAAAGGAAAACAAGATGAATAAGGTATCATTCTTTCTCTAGAACCGAAACAAAATTCTCCTGTCAATTTCCTATAGATTATTGCCAAGATATCCTCCATACAGACGTACATCCTCTAAGTCAGTAGAGCATCATCAGTCTTCAGTGCAATGATAGATTGAACGGAACATGTGTTGGGACTCAGGACTGCTTGCCGGTAGACCTATGAGGATCACTCACGGTGTCTGATACATACATACATGGAAGAGCTTTTCCTTTCTCTTTCTGAAAGTTGTTTGGCACCTTCCCTTCTCTGTTCTACGTATGAGAAATATTTGTTAAGTTACGGACTAGACTGCAAATTTCTTGAGAGAGGAATTTGTTTTTATTTATCTATACAACGTCCACAGAGTCTCGCATACTTTTGAACACATGGCAGGTACTCAGTATATATTGAATATATTAATAAAGAGGCATACAGTAAGTCTTCACTTAATGTCATTCTTAGAAACTGCAACTTTAAGGAAAACAACACGCAACAAAACCAATTTTACCAAAGCGAATGGATATAAGCAAGTGTTTCAACCACATATCTTTGGTCACAAACACATCGCCAAACTTCTAAACCAAGGTCCAAAACACTTCCATATTAAACACTGAAATAAATGTGAGCTATACATACGTTTTTAGAAGATTAATAAAAACGAGAGAGTTAATTATTTACACAATTTTTAGTGAGCCAGTGAGCGACAGTGGCCACAGTGGTGGTGAGTTATGTCAAAGAAACATTTCTTTTTTTTTTTTTTACTTTTACACTTTTTGTTTTAAAGATGTAGGGTACAATTCAGCGTTAGATACAAATATTCATTATGCAGGTACCCTTGTTGATGAGGTGTGCCGCCTCTTTCCCAGGCAGATCCCCACTACTGCCAATCCCACCTCCCCACCGCCCTAACCCCCTCAGGTTCCCACTACTGCCGTTCAAAAGAAACATTTCACGGAGCGTCTCCTATCACCAGAAAATTCAAAAACAATCACAATGTGGCTGGCTCACTTTTGTCCCTTGTTGTTTATTGCTACGTATTTTATGATTATTGTGTACTTTGCAAATTTTTATTTTTTAATGATTTGTATTCATTCATTTTTCATATTCATTTATTCACTCATATTTTCCGACTCACTTATCAGTCCAGAGTCAGGGGTGGCCAGCACATTTCTTGGCAGCTCAGAACCAGCCCTGGCCAGGACACTATTTCGTTGGCAGGACACACTCACATACTCACACTCCATCCATGTAGACACACCAATTAAGCTAATGGGCACAACTTTGGAATATGAGAGGAAGACAGAGTGCCCAGAGAAAACCCATGGAGACTATAGGAGAATGTGCAACATGTACGCAGCCAGTGGCCTCAGTTGGAAGTCAACTTTTTTTCTCATCAACATTCTAACAAAACAAGGTTGAATAAAACAGAACTGTTGGAGGATCTGCCATTCTTGTTCAACAAGGATGTTGGGACTCTTGCTGTATGCCAGGTGTAAGTCTAGGCAATAGAGACATAAAGATGAAAAAACAGATTCCCAGGGCACCAAGAACTCTGTCTGGCTGGGAACTCAGAATGCAAACAATTCAATGTCCTGAGTGTCATGGTAATGATAAACACTGCAAGCTTAATAAGGAATTGATGGGGGCTACAAATTTGGGCTACAAATTTGGGGGGAAAAAAAGAAAAAGAAACACAAGATAAGAGATAAACTTGAAGCCAGATCTGAAGGATGAGTAAGAGTTTGCCAAGCAAAAAGTTATGAAGATAGCCCAACAGAAGTGAGAGGGCAAGCTGGTGCTGAAATAGATGCATTGCATTAAATGAGGAATAGAGAAATTTTCCTCATTAGATGTGGAGGGAGCTGCATAAGCAAAGGGCACAGAGAAATAAGAAAGAACAACATTTAAAAATAACTTGATGGAGCTAGAATGGAACTATGTTACGGGGAGTCACAGCACAGGGCAGTAACCAGGGGCACTGGGCCAGTTTGTAAAGACTCTGGCATTCTAAGCAGTTTGAATTTGAACAATAGTGAGCCACCGCTTTTACAATGGAATATTATGCAGCCATAAAGAAGGACAAATATACGTACTTTGCAACAACTTGGATGGATTTGGAGTCGACCATACTCAGTGATTTATCATAGACACAAAGAACTGAGTTCCATATGTTCTCACCCATAGGCTGACTTTGAACAATTATAATGCTATAAGAAAGCAATTGGCAGTAGTGGAAAACTCTCAGGGAAAGTGGGCTGGGATTGGGAATTGAAGGAAACTGCTAGGGGAGGGAGGGGCATACCTCATCAACAAGGGTACCTGTATGATTAATGTTTATATACCTAACCCCGAATTGTACCCCACATCTTTATAATAAATAAATAAATTTTTTAAAAAGCTACAGTTAGATAATAAACTTTTTTTCTTAGAAAGGCAACTCTGACTACGTTGGTAAAGATGATTTTGAGGAATAAGAGACAAAGCAAGCAATTATTTTTGTTTATTTATTTTTCAATTTTTTTCCCATGTTTACTTCAGATTCAGAGGGGACACATACATGCTTGTTCCATGGAAATATTGTATGATGATAGGGATTGGGTCTCAGGTGGCCCATTACTCAGACAGTGAAATTTGTATCCTATAGGTGATTTCTAAATCCTAACCCTGCCTCCACCTTCCCTCTTATTGATGTACCCCATTTATTTCCAACTTTTGTCAGCATTTAGCGCCCACACACTAGTGAGAACGTGTGGTGTTTGGTTTTCTGTTTCGGAATCAGTTCACTTGGGATGATGGTCTCCAGCTTCATCCATGTTGCTACAAAGGACACGATTCCATTCATTTTTGTGGCTGCACAGTATTCCATGGTGTGTATATATATCACATTTTCTTTATCCAGTCAAATGTGGGTGGACACTTAGATTGGTTCCAAGATTTTGTTATGGTGAATCGTGCTGCAATGGACATAGGTACAGGTATCTTTTTAATATATATTTATTTCCTTTCCTTTGGGTAAATCTCTAGTAGTAGAATTGCTGGGTCAAATAGTAATTCCATTTTTAGTTATTTGAGAAATCTCCAGATTCTTTGCCTTAGCCGTTGAACTGGTTAACATTCTCACCAGCACTGAATGAGTATTCTCTTTTCTCTGCAGCTGTGCCAACATCTGTTGATCTTTGACTTTCTAATGATAACCATTCTGTCTGGTGTGAGGTGATATCTCATTGTAGTTTTAATTTGCATTTCTCTGATGACTAGTTATTTAGAGTTTTTTTATGTTTGTTGGTCACTTGTGTGTCTTTTTTTGAGAAGTGTCTATTTATGTCCTTTTTGATGGTTTTTTTTTTTTCATGTTGAATTCCTTGTAGATTCTGGATATTAGCCCTTTGTCTGAGGCATAATTTGCAAACATTTTCTCCCATTCAGTAGATTTCTATTCACTCTGTTGATTATTTCTTCTGTTGTGCAGAAGCGTTTTAGTTTAATTGAGTTCCATTTGTCTATTTTTGTTTTTGTCAATGGCTTTTGAGGTCTTTGCCATAAATTGTTTGCCTGGGCCAATGTCCACAAGAGTGTTTCCTAGGTTTTCTTCTAGGATTTCTTCTAGCCTCAGGTCTTACATTTAAGTTCTTAATCAATCTTGAGCTAATTTTTGTGTATAGTGTGAATAGGGGTTCAATTTCATTCTTCTGCATATGGCTAGCCAATTTTCCCAGCACCGTTTATTGAATAGGGCATCCTATCCCCATTGTTTATTTTGGCCAGCTTTATCAAAGATCAGTTGGTTGTAGGGATGTGGTCTTATTTCTGGTTTTTCTATTCTGTTCCATTGGTCTATCTGTCTATTTCTGTACTAGTGCCATGATGCTTTAGTTACTATAGCCTTGTAGTATAATCTGTAGTCAGGTAGTGTGATGTCTCCACAATTGTTCTTTTGCTTAGAATTGTTTTGACTATTCAGGCTCTTTTTTGGTTCTATACATACTTTATAATTGTTCTAATTCTGTGAAGAACACAGTTGGAATTTTGATAGAGATTGCATTGGATCTGTAGATTGCTCTGGGCAGTATTGCCTTTTTAACAATATCAATTCTTTCAAACCATGAACATAAGATGTTCTTCCATCTGGGAAAAAACTCTTGACTAAAGTCTATGTGCCTGGATACTTTTTTAGGAGCTTTCACAGATATACTGAAGTTTACTTCATTTAATCCTTACAATAACCACTATAAATAAGCATTAACATGCTCACTTTAACAGATTTTTTTGAAATCTGATGTCTGAAATTGGGACTAGGAAAAAGTTTAGAAATTGAGCAACTATTTGCAATTCTAAGAGTGACCAAAGATGGGTCTGTGCTGGAAGAGTGATATTGGAGAGAGAAGGGTAGGAAGGGAAGGGAGGATAGGGACACAGCATATTGGAGTATTCAGAAGGCAAACAGAGTGGCCATTGGTTGAATGTAAGCATAAGGAGGAAAGATAGTGACAGTGAAAGAGGAAATTCCAAGTCTCTAGAGACTAGAAAAGCCTGAGACTTATAAAACCTTCTTTCTCCAATGGTTTTCAAATGTCTCACATTTCTTCTAATACCATTACCTTAAACTCCATAGTGGTAGATTTATGTTTCCCTCAAGATGCAAAACAAAAGTTTAGAGACTTGTGTCATTAATGTATCCCCCAGAAGTTGGCTGTCATACCAGGAAAGAATGCAGGGACTGAGTTTTCAAGATCATTGCCTATCTTTTCTAAGTTGCATGGGGAGGATTTCTGTCAGTAAAGTGTTCAGAGGAATTTAAAAGCAAACAAATATGTAAGTGCAAAGAGCTGTATCAGATGCGAGACACCACCCAGACTCTTGGCAAGCCAAGCTTCACTTGGAAGCAATTAGTGGCTCAAGAGACTGATATCATAGAGGATCAAAGTATTCATTGGGAAGTGATTTGAGGAGTGGAGGCCACCAGTGACTTCACAGCACACTACACTGTGATTGTGAAACTCACAGTACGTTTTGCAATGCTATACACAGCAGAGGAATGATTCCAATTCCAGAGAAATCCTGCTGACATCCAAAAAGCCTCCTTTGTGTGCTTCCAAGAACTTCTAGTATCACATATTCTCATTCTCCCAGGACTAATTTTTGGTGGTCTGCTTCCTATTTTTGGAGTTTCCTTTAAAAGCTAACATGATTGGTAAATTTAGTCCATGGCAACATGTTAAATATTGAGTTTATTACAGTATTCATCATGGCGTTGTTTTTCTTTGTCATTTATCTGTGTCCTGCAACAGAGTTTCTCAAGGTCAGAACATACATCTTTCTTATTTATTTACTATTATTTTGTTTTAAATACATGCGGCCTTCTGTTTTACAAGTCATGGAAAGTGCATGAAGTAGATTATGGTTAAGAAGATAAAGACAAGAAAAGTGTTAATACACCTTCTTTCTGTAGTTGTTCTGATCACTTTCTCTGACCAGAGTGATAAAGAAAGAAATAAAAACAGAGGATGTGAATGACACAGGAAGCTGAGAAGATTGGGGAGAACCTTGAAGAAACCTCTATCTTACAAACATAATGAAAGACTCCTTATTAATCTCTCTCCTAGCAGCCTGCTTTTTTATTTGATAGCTTTTATTAAAGATTGTGACCATATTTTTAATAACTGGCTACCACTTACAATTCCAGAAATACTATGCCCTAAAATAATGATATCCAGTAGACTAGAGTGAAAACACTAAGTTTGTGGCAGTTTGCTGTAGCAGCAGTCAGAAACTAACATCATAGGAATAAGAGAATAGCTGAAATACAGGGTGTGTGTGTGTGTGTGTGTGTGTGTGTGTATGTGTGTGTGTGTGTCTATAATAGTTCATGCGAAGATGAGAGGACAACTCAAATTCTCACATGAAGTTTAATGTAGGTTGGATGATAAAATTTATAGTTTCCAAATATGAAACTTAGGGAAAACCAGAACAATAAGTCAATGGAATAGTAACTTCTATACATGGGATCCTACACTTAGGACCACTCCAAGGATAAAAATTTAGACTGCTTAATTCAGTACATGTCATCAAGTTCCTTCACAATGGGACTTAATCTTTTGCCTTGCTGTCACCATGTTCCACCTTGCTTTCCTCCGTATGCCAACACACATGTACACACACACCCTTTATTTCAACCATTCTCTTATTCCCATGATGTTAGTTTCCTGCTGCTGCTACAAACAAATCACTACAAACGTAGTGACTTAAAGCAACACTAGTAAATTATCTTACCATGCCAGCAATCATAAGTCCAACAGGAGCCTAAATGGATGAAAAAAAAGGTGCTAGGAGGACTGGATCCTTTCCAAGATCCCAGGGGAAAATGTGTATTCTTTCCTTTTCTAGGTTCTGGAGGCTGCCTGGATTCTTTGGTTCATGGCCTCATTTCTCTATCTTCAAAGCCAGAAGGATGGCATTTAAAAAATCTCTCTGATTCTGATTCTATCTTGGTTTTTGCTTTTTTCTTCTTTTATAAAGGCAGTTGTAATTACAATGGGCCCACCCACCAAATCTAGGGTAGTCATCCCATTTTTAAGATTCTGATCTTAATGATATCTGTAGTGTCCCTTTGCCTATAACGTAAAGTATTCAGAGACTTAGGGTTAGGGCTTTGAGGAGGGAGAGGGTGAGGGTCTCTGTTCTGCCTGCCATACCCGAAGAATACTTGCGTGTTCCCACTTGCCTGTCTTTTCCAAGGCTGATTTCTCTGCTCAAATTTTCATTCCTTCCTTGTCTACCTGGAGATCGTTTATCTTGCCTATGACCTCTTCTTTGACTCTCTCTCTAAATACCTAACTTTCCTGTGGAAATATTGCTGTTGTATCCTTGTCTCCATGGCAACATGTTAAACATTGAGTTTATTATAGCATTCATCCCATGGTGTTGTTTTTCATTGTTATTTATCTGCTTCCTGCAATAGAATTTCTCAAGGTCAGAACATATACTTTTCTCCTTTATTTACTTATTATTTATTTTTATTTAAGTTATAAGTGTACATAGTCTAAAAAGTCAAAAAGTATAAAATAGCTTTTAAGCATGAAGAGTCATCCTCCAACCATCCTTCCTCAACTCCCATGTCCCACACTCCTCAAAGGTTGCCACTTTTAATTCATTGAATTGTTTTTATTTTTTTGATATAGTCACCTGTAGGCTTCTAACATAAGATGCTTATATTATTTTTGCTTTACAACTCTAGACTTTCATCTCTTGTCTTTAAGAATTTATTTTTTGTTTGCATTGAAGTAGATACTTTTTTCCAGAAAATAAAAATTTACTAAATAATTTAAGTTACTTTGGAGTAGGGTGCTCTAAATCGAAAAAGATTTCCTTTTTAAGTCCACATTTCTTTATTATTGTTGTTAGTTTTTAGATTCGGGGGGGTGCATGTACAGATTTGTTATGTGGATATATTGTATAGTGGTGAGGTTTGGTCTTCTAGTTGACTTATCACTCAATAGGGAACACTGTACTCAATAAGTCATTTTTAAACCCATATCTCCCTTCTACTTTCCTCACTTTTGGAGTTCTCAGTGTCTACTGTTCCCATCTTTATGTTCATGTGCACTAACTCATCATTTAGCTCCCACTAAGTGAGAATATGCAGTATTTAATCTTCTGTTATTTCACTTAAAGTAATGGCCTCCAGCTTCACTCTGTTGCTGCGTAGGACATGATTTCATTATTTTTTATGACTGCATAATATTCCATGGTATATATATAGCCCTTTTTCTTTATCTAATCAAGTGCTGTTAGACACTTACACTGATTTCATGACTGTGCTATTGTGATTAGTGCCATGGAAAACTTATAAATCTGTCTCATTTATGTGTCATTACTAATAACTAGAAAAGTGTTAGTAAACATGGCTTATCTTGTATTTAACCAAATTCACTGATAAAGGCAGAATATTTTTGATCACTAACAAGAAAAAGCTTTGCTGTGTTCCTTCTAATGGTAGTTCAATAACTGTCTTCAGCTGCATCCTGGAAATGCTGGATCTTTACCATAATACCTGAGTTCAGAATTTGGAAAGAATCTCTATGAAATAAGATTATTTTTTGTGATGCTAGAACATAAAGCTAGGACTAAAATGTCAACATTACTAAGGGCCTAGTTTTAATTTGTGACCAACCAAGATGTCCTGGTGAAAAGAGCTATAAATTAAGAATTAGCTTTCTTAAAAGAGGGTTCATGTTACTGCACTAAATATAATTAATAGAGAACAGAAACATATTTGCCTTGAAAGTGGAAAAGACTCTTGTTTAACGTAGCTCCTCCAGTGAAGAACAACTTTCTTAATGTAAGGGCAAATTCAGAAAAAAATAAAGTATTTATAAGCCGTTGAGAGTAACATCATAAGAAATAGTGAAGTATGGTGTTCAAATAGTTGCCCTTTCTTCATCTTTGTTCTTGGCTGGAGTGGGGGAACAGGAGGAAGGAAAAAAACCCAAAAGAATTGGCTCCTCCACTTAAAAAAAACTGTAAGCAAACAAACATGGAAAGAACTGAAGGATGTAACAGACAGCCCTACAATACCCCCATCTTAATAATAGATACATCATCTAGATAGATCATCTAAATAGATGATAGATCACCTACATAAATGATAAATCATCTAGATAGAAGATCAATAAGGAAATAGAAGACTTGAAAAACACTATAAGCCAACTATTAGGAAACATGTATAGAATATTTCACACAGCAATAACAGAATACACATTTTTCTCAAGTGCACATGGAACTTTCTTCAGGGTAGAGCACATATTAAGTCACAAAATAAGTCTTAGCAAATTTTAAAAGGTTAAAACTATACCATATATCTTCTCTAATCACTATGGAATGTAGCTAGAAATTAGTAATAGTGGGAAAACTGAAAAACTCACAAATAAGTGGATATTAAACAACACACGCTAAAATAGTCACTATTTGATAGTGGTTCAAAAAATAAATCAAGCCGGGATTGGTGGCTCAGCCTGTATTTCCACGCTTTGGGTGGCTGAGATGAGTGGATTGCCTGAGCCCGCAGGTTCGAGACCCACCTGGGCAACTTGGCAAGACCTCATCTCTACAATAAATCAAAAAATTAGCTGGTCGTGGCAGTGCATGCCTGTAGTTCCAGCTACTTGGAAGGCTGAGGTGGAAGGATCGTGGAGCCCAGCAGGTCGAGGCTGCAGTGGCTGGGAGCAGCCACTGCACTCCAGTCTGGGCAACAGAGTGAGACTCCAACTCAAAATAAATAAATAAATAAATAAATCAAAAAGAAAATAAAAAATACTTTGAAACAAATAGAAATCTAAACACAGCATGCCAGAACTTACAGAATGCAGTGAAGGCAGTGCTCAAGAGGGAATTTCATAGATTTAAATGTATATATTGAAGGAATAGAAAAAAAATCTCACATCGATACCCTAACTTTATACCTCAAGGAACTAGAAAAAGAAGAGCAAAGGAAGCTCAAGCTAGAAGAAGAAAGGGAATAACAATAAGTAGAGCAGATATAAGTACAATGAAGTAGAAAAGTAATAGAACCAACTGTTCCAAAACTTCCTTCTTTGAAATCTTCAAAAAAAAATTTGCCAACCTTTAGCTAGACAGAGAACAAATGAAAGAAGATACAAATAGCTAAAATCTAAAGCAAAAATGAGACATAACTACCATCTTTACAGAAATAAAAAAACTACAAGATTATACAATGACACTAATAAATTAGATAACCTAGAAATGGGCTAATTCCTAGAAAGACACAAATTATGAAAACCGGTTTAAGGAGAAGTAGAAAATCTAAACAGACCTATAACAAGTAAGGAAATTCCATCACTAATCAAAAACCCTCAACAGAAAAGCATCTAGGACTGGATGGCTTCACTTGTGGATTCTACCAAACATTTAAAAAGAATTAACACCAATTCTTCACAAACCTAGGTGAAGAGGAAAGAGGTGGAGGAGAAATTCTCAGCTAATTCTATGAGGCCAGCACTATCATGTTATTAATGTTGGCAATATGTTATTAATATAGATACAAAAAAATCTTCAACAAAATAATGGTAAACCAAATACAATAGCATAGTCAAGGAATTGCATGCCATGAGCAAGTAGGATTTGTCCCAGGAACGTAAGGGTGGTTCAATATAAGAAGATTAATCAATGCCTGTGGACACTCTAGCTATCTGCAACTACTCTCAGCTCAACTGGCTTGGGTACCCCTGGAACCCAAAAGCTCAGGCTCTTTCCATCCTTTCCTAGCGTATTCCTAGCGTATTCCCTCCTGAGAGCAGTATAGGTGTTCATAGATAAGCAATTTGAAGACGTCAACTTTGTACTGAAGTTCCTGTGCAAAAGTTTTTGGTTTATCTAATCAATACTCCTTTGCGTATGAAAAAAGTCACATTTTTGGAGAATTTTGTTGTAAGTCTTACTGCAAAGTTTTCTGGGCTCAAAGTTATCAAACTTGGAATAGGCTATTAACAGAATCCTGGCATGAGGAATAGGTTGATAACCGATTCCAGATTCCAGCAAAAACACCATCAGGAGAAAGGACAATACACAGAGAGACTCTCTGTACTATTTACATTCTTTAGGGGAGGCATATCAAGCGAAGTTGGGATAGAGTTCTGTAGCATCAGGGACACAGAATCTTCCTACCTTGTAGTTTTAGCATACTCAGCACATGGGTGCCAACTCCAGGCTCCACATGGCTGCTCAAATTCAGCCATAGGATGTGCATTCCAGTCAGTAGGAAGGATGCAGAGAATCTCCCTTTAAGAATATTTCCAGCTGTGCTCGGTGGCTCAGCCTGTAATCCCATGCTTTGGGAGGCCAAGGTGAGTGGATTGCCTGAGCCCACGGATTCGAGACCCGCCTGGGCAACTTGGCGAGACCTCATCTCTACAGTAAAATCAAAATATTAGCTGGGCATGATAGCGCGCGCCTGTAGTTCTGGATACTTGGAAGGCTGACGCGGAAGGATCTCTGGAGGCCAGCAGGTCGAGGCTGCGGTGGCCAGGAGCGGCCACTGCACTCCAGTCTGGGTGACAGAGTGAGACTCCAACTCAAAACAAACAAACAAACAAACAAACAAAGAATATTTCCATCTTTCCAAAGACGCACCAAAAGGTAGGCACGTTATCATAGTTAGCTGCAAAGAGGCTGAGAAATATTATCTTTATTCTGAGTAGCTAGTACTCAGCTAAAATTTGGAAGCTCCATTAATAAGGAACAGAGGGAAAACAGACATTAGAGGACAAGTGGAAAACTTAGACACAAGTGTGAAAGTTGCTGGTTGAATCATCATATGGCTATGTATTGTGTAACTTCTATGAAAATGCCAAGATGGAAAATTCTGTTTCTTTAGGTCAATCATATGATTTCATTTACAAAAAAGCATCGTGGTTATACCAGCGCCCCGAGGAAGGCAGGGAGAGAGAGATCTGTAGAGCAACAGAGTACTCAAGAGGTAGCAATTAAGAATAAAAACAATACTGTTATAATAATTATGGTAATAATGCCTCACATTTGCATAGTGTTTCAGATTTCGAAACTTAACTTATCCTAATTTAAGTCCATACTATGTTACAAAGATTTTAGTAATAACCCAGTGTTATAGAGAAGAAAATTGAGAATCAGGAAGGTTAATTGTTTGTGTAAAGCTTGTTACACAGCAAATAAATCCTAGTCCAGAACCTAAGCACTGTCTTCAACCCCTACTCTATTTTTTTTAACAATGTAATAGCGACATCAATATGTAATTTCAGCTTCTGTGTATTCTTTCACTTACACACATTTGCTGAGCAGTTACGATATATCACACCCAAAAAACACAGAGTGAAAATAGTCCCTGCTTTCAAAAGACTTGAGAAGCTAACATAGAAAAGTAGCTAAGTTATGTATACACTATATATATACACACATACAGAGAGAGATATATACATATGACTCTCTATATATGTGCTTTTAAACATACAAAATTCAGAGGCAGAGAGGAGGGGTCTCCCTGATTTTTCTTTTCATATTTGGAATTCATATTTGGAATTCTATGTCAACAAAATACTTAGCTATATTGTATCCTAGAGGTTTTGCCTCTCCGCATGGGGTTTCCATTCTCTCTTGGAGTCTCACCTTCTCAAGAAATTCCTTGATGATGCACTTCCTAAATGGAAGGTCTTGCAATGACCCAGTGCAGTAACTCTCATTATTCCATTTTGTAGAAAGAAAGAACACGGTAAGATGGATGTGCTCAGGATGAAAGCAAACTCCACACCAAACCAAAATCAGCACTTTTTAAACTACTTGCCAAAATGATGGGAACCTTTTAGTAAAAATTATAGTTTGATCTTATTATTATATCTACCATTGGGTTTGCCTCTAGCCAAATGCCATTAACAAAGTAAATAGCACTATGTACAGGATTAGGTAATAATAATAATGACAGATAACATTCATTATTTCATATGTTCTGGGCACTTTGTTATACTTTATGGTGTCTACCTTCTTTAATCTCTAGAATATGCCTTAAGGCTGATGGTATTATCCCTTCTTAGCATGTGAAATGACTGAGGCCCAGCAAAGTACCTCTATGCTCATACAGTTTATGAAAATGATATTTGTTGGGTCTTAAAATCTAAGTTCTCAGTTGCTGCATCTTATTGTTATACTTAGCCCTCAGAGCAATTACAGTATACAAGGTAAGTATTTGAATTTACAGGTTGGGAAACTGTAGACTTGACAAAATTTGCATTCCTTTCACTCTGCCATAAGCAAGCAATAGTGAGCAGGGGTTGGAAAACCATCGGTGAAAGCTATGTCCACATGGTTTGTCAGAGATGTGCTTTCTGCCCTGAAAATTTGCTTCCTGATGTGCTGTCCTAGAAGAAATCAGCAAACAGGGCTGTGTCTGGTCCTTACCTACATAGGCAGAGACAAACCATCACCTTACGTGGGCCCCCCAAAATGGTAGAATCGAGAATCACAACGAAACTCGTGAGCATTTTCTGCTTTTTTATTCACTCTTTTGTATCTTTTAGCTTAGACTTCACCTCTGAAATTAATATTTTAAGATTTCTAATTATTTCCTGAGATTTTTTTCAACTCAGATCTGAGTTTTTTCTACTTTTGATGTATGTGGTTCTTCTATGTCCTGTATAATTTTCTTGAGATTTTTGAACTTGTTTGGAAATAGAAGGTCATAATTTTTATCTTTTTGTGCATAACTTTCTAGTATAATTTTATTATTTCTAGGGATTTAATAATATCTGATTTTTATCCTATTTTTTCACGATAACTTTGCATGATCCCAACATTTCTCTAGCAGTTGGTTTAATGTAATATCAATTTCCATAAATTTTTAGAAGCCAGTAGGTTTCAAGGTAACATTTTTTAAAAAATTGTCTCTTGAAGATGTAGGGACAACTCAGGAGTAGGTATACAAGTAGTCATTGTATAGGTAAAATTTGGGGCTCCGTCAAGGTAGCAGTTTTAATTTTATCACCTCTTTTGCTGTTTTGGGTTGTGTTAAAAAATATGGCAGCTTTGCTTCAGAAGTTAAAAAAGCTCATTTCTCCTCCTTCACTTCTTTTTTTTTTTTGAGTTGGAGTCTCACTTCATCACCCAGGCTGGAGTGCAGTGGCACGCTCATGACCACACCAGCATCAACCTGCTGGGCTCCAGCGATCCTCCCACCTCAGCCTTCCAAGTAGCTAGAACTACAGGCGCACACTACCACACCCGGCTGACTTTTGATTTATTGTAGAGATGAGGTCTTGACAAGTTGCCCCGTCTGGTCTTGAACACACGCAGGCTCAGGCAATCCACTCGGCTTGGTCTCCCAACGTGCTGGGATGACAGATTGAGCCACTGAGACAAGTCTCCTCCTACACTTCTATTTGTACCTTCTCCCTCCCCTTCCCCCTCCCTTTCACCCCCCTCCCCCATTCCTCCTCAGTTCCATTTTGGCTCAACCTCAAGATGTTTTTCCTTAGTGTGGGGCCTTTCTTGGAAAGGAACTCTGGCTAGTGAGTTTCAAGAGTTCATAAAGTCTAGAGTGATCCAGCTCACACTCAGTTGTAAGTTCGCCTTTTGCATTTTTTATTGTGTTTATTTTTCTCTCTTTTTCTTGGTCAGTCTAACTAGTGGTCCATCAATCTTGTTTATCCTTTCACAAAACCAGTTTTTGGTTTCATTGATTTTTTTGCATTATATTTGTGTCTTCTATGTCCCACATTTGGGCTTTTATTTTGGTAATCTGGATTTTTCTGCTCAAGCTATGGTCTTGGTGAACTTGCTTTTTCAGGTGTTTTGTTAGGTGATTTGTCAGGTTGTTGACTTGTGATCTCTCCATTTTCTTCATGTGTGTTTGTAGAGATATGAATTCCCCTCTTAAGACTGATTTCATGGCATCTCAGAAGTTTTGGCAATATGTTTCTTCATTTTCATTTGTTTCCAGGTATATTTTAATCACTGTTTTGATTTCTATGTTGACCCAGGAGTTGTTTAGTATCACGCTGTATAGTGTCCATGTCTTTGTGGGTTTGGGGGGAACTTTGTTTGTGTTGATATTTATTTTTATTTTACTGTGGTCTGAGAAGGTACATGGCAGAATTTCAATCTTACGGAATTTGTTTATGCTTGATTTATGGCCGAGGATGCGGTGGATCTTAGAGTATGCTCCATGTGGTTATGAATAGAATGTATATTCCCTGGTTGTTGGGTATTCTGTAGGTATCAATTAAGTTCATTTGGTCTAGGGTCACACTGAGGTTCTGGATATCCTTGTTGACTTTTTGTCTTGATGATCTGTCTAGGGCTGTGAGTGGGGTGTTTAAGTTCCCAGCTATGATAGTGTTAGAGTCAATATCTTTTTTTAGCTTATCTAGAACCTGCTTTATGAAAGTTAGTGCTTCTATGTTGAGTGCATACATGTTTAGGATGAATATTTCTTGTTGATATATTGAACCTTTTATCATTATGTAGTGACCTTCTGTATCTTTTTATATTTTTGATAGCTTAAAGTGTATTTTATCTGATATTAAGATTATGATTTCTGCTTTCTTTTATGTTCTATTCACCTGAAATTTTGTTTCCCATCCTCTTACTTGAGTCTGTGAGTGTCCTTTCTGGTAAGATGAATCTCTTGGAGACAATATGTTGTAGCCTCATGATATTTTATCCAATTTGCCGTTCTATGTCTTTTCGGTGATACATTTAGTCCATTCACATTCAGGCTGATTGTAGAGATATGAACACTTATCCCTGTCATGTGGTTCTTATAGAGTTTGTTGCTGTTGCTTCTATTTGTTTATTTGTTTGTTGTCTTTCTTTTGATTTCTGGGTTGATTCATGTGTATTTTCTATCTTCTTCTTGGGAAGGGCATTAACATTCTTTTTTTCCTTTCTTCTGTGTTAAATACTTTTTAAAATGTTTCTTGTAGAACTGGTCTGGAGGCACTGTAAACTCTTAGGGATTGAATGTCTGGCAAGGATTTTGGTTCTCCATCACTGATGAGACCTAGCTTAGCTGAGTAGGTAATTCTTGGTTGAAATTGTTTATCTTTGAAAACTTTGAAGATTGGGCTCCAAGCTCTCTTAGCCTAAAGTGTTTCTGTAGATAAGTCTGCTGCTATTCTAATTTGTCTTCCCTGGTAGGTGGTTTGACCTTTGCTGCCTTTAGAATTTTTTTCTTTCGTATCTACTTTGTGTAAGTGAATTACTATATGTCTAGGAGTTAGTCTTCTCATATGTTGTCTTGCAGGGGTTCTCTGAATCTCTTTTGTTTGACTAGCTGTATCACTGATGAGATAATGGCAGTTTTCTTCAATAATTTCATGGAATGTTTGTTCCAAGGTGGACTCTGTCTCTCTGTCTGCCTCAGGGATTCCAATTAATCTTAGGTTCAGCCTCTTGAAATAACCGCTCATCTCTCGGAGGTTTTGTTCTGTCTTTTTAGGCTTCTTTTCTATGTTTTAACAGTTTGAGTTAGTCCCATATTGTGGTCCTCAAGCTCTGAGATTCTTTCTTCTGCTTGGTTAATTCTTCTTTCCATGTTTATCACTTTGGTCTTTATTTCATTCACTGTATTTTTTTATGCTGTTATCTTGGTTATCAACTCCTTCATTCTTTTGTCTTGTCTCTCCTCATTTCTATTTATTCTCCCTATTAATATTTTGATATCTGGGTTTGTGGTCTGAGACCAGTCATTCTAGGGGTTCTTCATTGTTTGAGTTCCAAAGTCTATATTCTCAGTGACTGACCTCCAGGTGTCTGTGTGAGACTCATAGTCTTCCTTTAGTTTTTATTCATTTGTTTAGATTTTTCTCCTCTTTTTTTTTAACTCTTCTTTAATTCTGTTGTTCAGTGATAGGTGGGATTGCTTTTATTTCTGCTTGCTCAGTCTCCTAGTCTTCCTTATGTAGATCCTCTGGTTA
>CAUYQG010075247.1:0-12436 GCA_963574415.1 Tarsius wallacei | reverse complement strand
GAGAGAGACCTCAGTGCCCCTCCTGGGTACAATGATGGAGGGTGGAGGCAGGGCACCAGACTGGCGAGAGCCACAGTTCACACAAATTCCCATCAATTCTTTCCTAGCCCCAGGGTTAGGTGCCTAGCAAGAGCATGGGGCCAGGAATTGAGTTTCACAGCCTGCCTCACAGCTCCCTGCTGACCCACATCTGTGCCTTTGACATTTCTCCAATGAGACCACGCCACCCCATGGGGGCCAGACTGAGGGCGAAATGGGAAGACTCCTTCTGCCCCAAAGAAGCACAAAGCAGCCCCAGCCACCAGTGCCTCTTTCTCTCTTTCCTGGTCACTGGCCTGAGCCTTCACCACTCAGCGAAAGGGTTAACCCCACCAGAGCCTCTTATCTGATAGCTGCTTCCATAAAAGCTTTTATGTGCCCAAGCCACTGGAAACTTTCTCTGGAAAGCAAAAAACCCTTGCTTGCCTGTAAGGAAAAGCCTGGGCAGCCTGCCAGAGTCTCAGGACCTCCCAGCCCTACCTGCCCACAGCAGGTGCAGGAATTGAGCCTGCCCGGGCACCTGACCAGTGACTGAAGGGACCGTGCAAGCATCTCATGGAATCTGGTAGTGAGATTCGAGATTGGCACATTGAGTTAGCTCCCCTGCCTCATCTCCTGGGGATGAAGCCATCCAGTTAATGTATGGGCCTTTGGGAATAGCAGTCCAGGTTGGATTCCCGCATACAAAGCTCTCTGCAAGTATTTTTAAGATGTGTAACAACAGGCCTCCCTTGGAAGGTCATTGGGGTAATAGACAGCAACTGCACCTCTCTTTGGGGACTCTGGACAGTAGGGTCATCCAGCCTCCCAGCCCTGGAGTACTGGACTTCAGAAAAATAAGTTTCCAGAATATTACACAGCAGTGAAGAATGATGACCAGCAGTCATACACGGCAGTGGCGGTGAATCTTGGAGACACACTGCTGTCCCCCCGAGTCTCCAGAAACTTCTATAGCACAGTATCATTCTCATAGCATGCCCAGGCAAACTAAGCAGTATGCCATTTTAATGCTAGCATTCCAAATGTGGGGGTATCTTAGCACTGAATTAAGAATGTGGTACATATGGTGATAAGAAAAGTATACCAGGCCAGGCGCGATGGCTCAAGCCATAATCAGGGTGCTTTGGGAGGCCAAGGCAGGAGAGTCACTTGAGCCCAGGAGTTCGAGACCAGCCAGGGAAATACAGTGAGACCTTATCTCTACAAAAACATACAAAATATTAGCCAGGCATGATGGTGCATGCCTGTAGTCCCAGCTACTTGGAAGGCTGAAGTGGATCAATTGAGCCCAGGAGGTTGAGGCTGCAATGAGCCAGGATCATACCACTGCCTTCTAGCCTAGGTGACAGAGTAAGACCCTGTCTCAAAAAAAAATAAAAGAAAAGAAAAAGCATGCCAACTTTTGGTTGGTCTTATTGTTTTTAAATTCTCTACAACAGACTATATATCTTCTTTTGGTCTGTGCTACACACACCCTTGGTGTACCACTATGTTTAATATATAAGTAGGTATTTTTCTTTTCTTTTTTACTGTCAACCTCACTTATGGATGAAAAACTATGTTTTTAAAAGGCAGCAGAGTGATAAAACATGAAATTTAGGACATTACCTCAGGTGGTAGACAGGAAGAGGAGGCAGACAGGAAGATGCCCAGGAGAGGCTTCAGTCTGGGGTGTGGGTCCCTGGGCACTGGTCACTGGGCTGGTTTCCCCGTTTGCCTGTGAAATCTACTCCCTGACCCAAGGACTGTGTCCTGAGAAGCCAACCTTGCAGACCAAGTCCCCTCTGTTCCTTTCCTCTGTTCAGTCATTGCCTCCTCTTCTCCAGGTCTGGCGATGGGAAGAGCTCCCATGGAGGATCCTGGGCCTGTCCCACCCTGGTGGGCTCCTCACCCTGCTGCCCTCTGTGAACAGTGTCTTCCTCAGACCCCCTCAATTAAGCCCATTGGGTGTCCTATCTGCACCCTGCCCCACTGAAACGACTGTATAACTTTACAAGCTTTATGGTTTATACTGTGAGGCACAGGTAGGTTCTAATAAGTATCACATCATCTCTGAAGTGCTGTAAAGGTACCTGGGCTTCCCAGCTGGCTGGTGGCACCACCATGGTTGTAGGCTCTGCAAGAGAAGAGAGCAAGTCAGAGTGTCATTGGCCTCCCCAGGACCCGATGGAGAGGGCTGTCACTCACCCTCCCCTGCAGGGACACACAGCACATCCCCAGAATCCCCACTAGAACACCAGAGAGCTCCAACAGGCCAAGCCATTCATTCACGCGGATGGACAGAGAGGCCCAGCATGAGGCCTGGGCAGGATGTCCAGGTGGGACCAGGAAGGCAGCCCAGCCCCTGCCTGCAGGGGGCTGATGGTCAGCTAGTGAAGACAGACCCTCACACCCACACACAATCACAGTCTGTGGTGACCGCTCAGAGGAGAGTCCAGCCTGGAAGACAGCCAACGGGTCCCCTGAGTCTGTCCCGGGAACTGAGGGAAGTGATCAGGAAGCCTGGCTGGAGGAGAGCATAAGGGAAGAAGAGGAGGCAGCTCAGGTGAGGCACCATCTGCAGGATGGACTCTACATCTGAAGTGAGACGCTCCACCTGCCTGGAACTCAGCTGTGTACCTTTGGGGTCACACAGGATTCTGCAAGCTACCCTTTGCTTGTTTTAACAATTCTCTTCAGGGGAGAGCAGATGGAGACAGTAAGGACCCAGGACTTCTCATCACAGCAGGTGGGAGGGGAAGCCCAGGCTCAGAGGAAGCAACAGACTCCAGAGGTCCCAGTCACTGATGGATAAGCCAGCACCTGATCGCAAACCCCTTGATTTGGGGATCTCCCCCAAGACCATGAGTACCTCTCTCAGGTGAAGCAGAGTCCTTGGGCGGACACAGGCCTGTTACATATTTTGTGTATTAAACCTGCCCCTGAGTGATGCCAGGCAGGGAGTTTGCCTTTTGCAAGTGCTCACTCAACCCTGGAGGCAGGCTATCTGGTACCCATTCCATGGATGAGGAAATGGAGGCCCAGAGGGTGAATGCATTTGCTCCCAGGTGTCAAGGCTGGTGAGTAAGTGGTAATGCCAGGAGTCAGGCCAGGCCAGGGACCCCAGCTCAGTGCCACTGGTCGCTCCCCAAGCCCCCTACCTTGGGCCCCCCAAGATGCCATGCTGGGTAAGAAATACTCCATCCACTTCCCCAACCTTCCCTGAATTAAGTACGCAGGTATAACTGTGTTAGGATTTAAGGAACTTCAGCTTAAATTCTTTTTGGAATGAGGTAAGATATTTTAAAAAAAAACCCACCATGAAATTGTCTGCTAGGTGAACCTGCTAACTCTGCAGATATTTTCGAAATGCCATCAAGAGCCAGGAAGATTGCCAAAGATAGAGGGAATCTGAAGCATTAAAATAATGGGAAACAATCCACTCGCCAACATCAGTGGAGTTAATAAGAAGGAGCAGCGAGCAGACACGTGGAGGCTTGTGTCCCAGGGCCTGGCAGACCCGGCCCGTTCAATAAGTTTATAGCTGTGGCTAGGTTCAGGCAATGAGAAGGCAGAAATCAGGCCCAGAACAAAGGCGCTTCCTGGAAGGGACCAGCACCCAGCATTGCTCTGGCTCAGAAAGAGTTGACCAGGAGTTTGACCAGCCCCTCATTGGCCTTTACAGACCAGAGCACAGGTCGGTCAAGGGCTTCAGTCCATGGGAAGCTTCCTGGTTGGAAAAATTTTAATGTTTGTGTCCTTGTCTTAAATAGTCAACTTGTGGCCAGAATAGTTGTGTCAAAATGAAGTATTCACGAACTGAATTGTATTTTAAGTTGCAAGGACCTGGGGAGTCTTTTGGAGATTCAGGGACCAACGGGGTCTCTCAGCTGGAGACCCAGCCTTGAACTCTTTGTGCAGATGTTACAAAACCAACAAATGATTTATCATGGCCTCCATCTACACAGCTACCTCATGGAGTTCGGTGCCACGACTCCCTCTTTATAGATGAGGAAACCAAGGCTCAGGCAGATCAAGAAACTTACCAAAGACCACACAGCTAACAAATGGCATGGCAGGGCCACTCATCCAGCACTGCAGACCCCAGAGTACACTCTCTTAACCAACCTGTCCAGAGCACACAGATATAGCTGCACATGTTACCTGCATGGTCACATGGGATTCTGCAAACTACCCTTTGGTTCATTTTTAAAACTCTCTCCAGGGGAGAGCAGATGGAGACAGTGAGGACCCAGGACTTCTCACCAGGTCTATTGAAACCACATGGAGGTGGGGGTTGAAACCAGGACACTGATCTCCCTTCACTTTGCTCCCCAGCCTCCGCTGAGGGCTAAGACTCCCCTTGTGCTTACTTTCCCCTGCAGGCAAGTCCAGCCTCACCAAGAAAGAAGGAAAGCCACTCCAGTTTCTTCTATATAAAATAACAAATAAGGGCCAGATGTGGTGGCTCATGTCTGTAATTCCAGCACTTTGGGAGGCTAAGGTGGGAGGATTGCTTGAGATCAGCCTGGGCAACATAGCGAGATCTCATCTCTACAAAAAAATCAAGGCATTAGCTGGGCATGGTGGCACGCTCCTGTAGTCCCAGCTACTCCAGTAGGCTGAGGTGGAAGGATTGCCTGAGCCCAGGAGGTCAAGGCTGTGGTGACCGTGATTGTGCCACTGCACTCCAGCCTGGGCAACAGAGTGAGGCCCCGACTCAAAAATAAATAAATAAATAAAAATAACAAATGAGGGGAATTCAAGAAGCTTGAGAGTTTTCTTTGAAATGATCCTGTGTCATGGTAGTAAAAGGTGACAGATTTTATTTGGAAGAGAGAATCTGTGGGACTTTTGCAGCCTGGAGTTTCCCTAGCAGCTTCAAGAGGAAGTACTTCTACCTTGTACAGCAGGTGGGTGGTGGGAGGAGGTCACCTGGCAGCCCAGTCCCCATCTGTGGGTGTAGGGGGTGAAGGGGGGGTGGGGGTGAGGGGTGACATGTAGGGAGGCTCAGCCCAGCAAGGCTAGGAGCTGGTGGAAATGATGCTAGTCAAAGGTCAGATTCTGACTAGCCTGTGCTTTTCTGTCTGAGTGTCTTGTCCCTATGACCTCAATTTCGTCTCCTGAACAATGGAAGTGACATCTGCCCAATCTCGCTCAGGCAGCAGATGCAGAGGATGACAGCAGTGGGGCTACCAGGGTCTCCTGGACCGACTTAACCCCAGGGTGTCCTGCCATGGACTCTCTCTTAGGCTTGGGGTCAGGACAAGGATGGCCATGAGGAGCCTGTGCTGTCTGCGTGGTAAGGGATCTGACTCCCCTACTCACGCCCCTGGAGGAAGCCACTCTGACGCATCTTGGAGAGGCCAAAAGTTTGGCAACACTAGGCTTTCCCCCAAGCCAGGCCCCCAGAGAGTATTCAAATGCCTACAGTGAGAGAAGTCCTTGTCTCATGACCAGGGAGCCTTCCTACCTTCCCACATCTCAGGAGCAGGCCAGGGGACACGGCACACCCATTCCTGGCAACATCTCCAAGACAGGCACCCCACAATACTCTCAAATGACACCCTTCTCTCGCCTCCAGTGCTCCTGGCTGGCACACCCACAGGACATCTACAAGATCACTGCCATACCCCTTCTAACAGTGAAACACTAGAAACAGACATGTCCGCTAAAGATACATGGAGACACCCACAGGGTACACTGGGCAGCCATGAAAAAGAAGGAATGTTTTTGTGCTGAGACAATCCAAGACCCCCACTGAGGGAGAGAGAAGCAACCCGAGTTTAGAAGGGGATATATTTATCTGCATGCAGGTGTATGCATAAAACACTTACATTACTCGCTGCCTGGGAGGCCACCAGTGCTAGCTAGAAGATCCTTCAACTATATTACCTTTACACTTTCTGACTTGGAGCCATTTGGATGTGGGTGAGTCAGGAAACCAATTTGAAGCCTGGTGTGATGGCTCATACCTGTGATCCCAGTATCTTGGGAGGCGGAGGTGGGAGGGTCACTTGAGGCCAAGAGTTCAAGACCAACCTGAGCAACATAGCAAGATCTCATCGCTACAAAAAACTTAAAAAGGCCGGGCTCGGTGATTTAGCCTGTAATCCCAGCACTTTGGGCAGCCGAGGCGAGCAGATTGCCTGAGCCTGCGGGTTTGAGACCAGCCCAGGCAACTTGGTGAGACATTGTCTCTACAATAATTAAATAATTAGCTGGGCGTGGTAGCATGCGCCTGAAGTTTCAGCTACTTGGAAGGCTGAGGTGGAAGGTCGCCAGAGCCTAGCAGGTTGATGCTGGGGTGGCCATGAGCATGCCACTGCACTCCAGCCTGGGCAACAGAGTGAGACCTCATCTTTATAAAAAAAAGAAATCAATTTGTGTGTGAAGGAGTAAGTGAATGAACCCACAGCACCCACCTTGATCTCATGAGTCAGGGTGGCAGTCTTGTAGTCTGGAGCAAACACAGACTTGCAGTCTAGCAACCTGTGTGGCTTGAGCACTTTACTGATTTCCTTGAGCCTCCTCGGTTTCCACTTGTGAAATAGAGACATCACCCACCACAGGCATTATTGGACAGGTTAAATGAAAACACATGAGTGTCTGGCACTTAATGAGCTATCAAAAGACGCTTGTTCCATTGTCAAGAAATGAATTTGAAAATGTAAACTAATGCCCTAGATCAAGCATGGCCTTCCAAGACAAGCACCGGCAAACTGCAGCCCAGAGGGAGAAACGCCCGCACGAAACCAAGGAAGTCTGTGTTTGCTAAGCAAACAGAGAACCCTCTGGGTCAAAGGGACCTGTGTGTTTGTGGTGTTTGTCTCCTCCTGCGCGTTGCTTCCGCCAGCACCCATCTCTAATCTCTGGGCTGAGATCACCCCACTGCACCACAAACTCATACGCCCCTACATGGGCTCCCGTGCAGCGTCTTCCTGGTAGTAAGACCCCAGGCCCACCAGGCATCCATTCGAGAGGAGGCTCAAGTCAGGGATGTGTGTTGGTGAAGACCTTCCCCGAATACCAAGCAACGCATGCTCTGTGTCTCACGAGGTGTTACGAGGGGTCTCAGCCTCTCTCTCCCACAAGATGCCTACATCAGCCCCTGCCTGGTGTGGCCTGGGGACACACCCAGGGAGACCCTGCTGGCAGTCACAGTAGAAAGGCAGCAGCCCTATAGGTGACCTGATCCAATTCTCACTGGCGGTGCCCTTCATCCTTGGTGAAGGAGGACCCGCTGTGTCATCTGGTCCTCGCTCTTGTGCTGCTACTGCTGTTAATCCCAGTCTACGGGGCCCAGAGAAGGTGAGGGTTGGTTCAAGGTCACCTAGCTGAGATCAACCCCAGGCTAGCCTGGCTTCAGGGCCAATACCCAGACCACTACTTGTCCCCTGTCCCCTGAAGAAGGAATGCGCCATCTTCACACACAGCAGGCCAGCAGCAAGGATGCCACAGAGAACTTGTGAGAGACGCAGATTCTGAGGCTCACCCCAGGCCGTCCAGTTCAGAGGTGGACCCCAGATCTGTGCTTACCAGGCCCACCAGCAGAATCTGACCCTGCTCCAGTGAGAGGTACTCAGTCCTCAGTGTGGTGTGGTGAGGTGGGGCACCGGGCAACTTTGGAAACACATTCCTGGGCCCCGCAAAGGCCCACTGAGGTGGTGAGGGAATGGCAGGAGGACACTTCTAAACAGCTCTCCAGGTATGATGGAGCCTTTACAGCAGAGGTTAAGGGCGTATCAGTGAATGCACACTTAGGATTCATGCATTTCATCTTTTTTTTTTTTTAGTTTGAGTCTCACTCTGTTACCCAGGCTGGAGTGCAGTGGCACACTCACAGTCACTATGGCCTCGACCTGCTAGGTTCTAGCGATCCTTCCACCTCAGCCTTCCAAGTAGCTGGAATTACAGGTATGTGCCGCCATGTCTGGCTAATTTTTTGATTTATTGTAGAGATGAGGTCTCACCAAGTTGCCCAGGCTGTTCTTGAACCCATGGGCTCAGGCAATCCTCTTACCTTGGCCTCCCAAAGTGCTGGGATTATAGGTATGAGCCACCGTGCCTGGCCCGCATTTCATCTTATGTCACTTTTTTTTTTCTTTAAGATATAGTCTCACTCTGTCGCCCAGGCTGGAGTACAGTGGCACAATCACAGCTCACCACAGCCTCGACCTCTTGGGCCTAGGTTATCCTTCCGCCTCAGCCTCCTGAATAGCTGGGACTATAAGTCACACTACCACACCCAGTTAAATGTTTGATTTCTTGTAAGAGATGAGATCTCGCTATGTTGCTCAGACTAGTCTTGAACTCCTGGACTAAAACAATCCTTCTGCCTTGGCCTCCCAAAGTGCTGGGATTACAGGCGTGAGCCACTGTGCCTGGCCCATCGTATGTAACTTTTACATATAAAGAAACAACTATAAGCAAACATTGAACTCCAGTTAATAATATACATGCTGACGTGTTGAAGGGAAGTGTACTGATGGCTACAACTGCCTTGAAATACATTAAAAAATGAGATGAAAGGAAGAACAGTGAAAGATGTGGTACATTGTGGAGCTGACGGGAGTCCAGGAGGGGCAGTGTCCCTTCCCTGTGATCGTCCCCTCTGTGGCCAGCAGGACAATGGCCCCCACAGCTGTCCACGTGCTCACTCTAGAACCTGCAAATATGTGGCAAGGGGAACTTAGGGTGTCAGATGGGAGTGAGGTTGGCTTCTGGGGTCTTCTGTGATGTCAACCCCGGCATAGGCAGTTCACAAATGTCACCATAGAGAAAACATGTGGAAGGATTGTGGAAGGATTACCTTCCTGTGAGGTAATCCTCACTCAGAGGTGAGACTAAATCAGGAATGCTATCTAGAGACGCACCCAGCTCACACACAGACACACCCAGTTCATGCCAGCACCACAGTATCCTGCCCAGGGCCTGTGCCCTCCACCACACACAGTGGCCAGGCACCTGCCACGCCCATACACACCTGAAGCCTCACTTCTAATTTCTGAATGTTAGTGCTCAGGGATGGAGGACTTTTTTTGAGTCACAGTCTCACTCTGTCACCTACACTGGAGTGCAGTGGCATGATCACAGCTCACTGCAGCTTTGACTGCTGGGCTCAGGCGATCCTTCCACCTCAGCCCTTCCAAGTAGCTGAAACTACAGGTGTGCACCACCATGCCTGGCTAATTTTTTTTATTTATTGTAGAGACAAGGTCTGGAACCCCAGAGCTCAGGCAATCCTCTCACCTCTACCTCCCAGAATACTGGGATTACAGGCATGAGCCACTGCACCTGGCATGAGGGAGGACATCTTACATCATCAAGGAACACTTACGGGGCAGGCTATTTTCAGAACTTCCCCTGTTTCTGTGGGCTGCACCTGTAATTCTGGTCAGGCTCACCACATGGACCTTCAGCCACATCCCATGGTAGGTCTGGGTGAGGCGCACAGACTTCAGGGTTAGGACACCTCGCTCCCACCCTGCAGGCCAGCACTGCCCTAGGGCTGCACAGACAAAAACACCACTGCCGAGGCAGGTGCTGTCATCACTCCCATTTCACAGTGAAGGAAACTGAGTTCGGGCACAGTGGCTCATGCCTATAATTCCAGCACTTTGGAAGGCCAAGGTGGGAGGATTGCCTGAGCCCAGGAGTTCGAGACCAGTCTTGGCAACATGGCAAGACCTCGTCTCTACAAAAAAAATAAAAAATAAAAAAATAAAAGGAAACCGAGGCACAAAGAAGTGTAAGTACCTTCTGAAGCCAGGAGGCAGTGGGGGCCAGGGCTGGGTCTGGCTGAGCCCATACTCCCTGTCCTCCCCTCATCACTTTGCATGGCTTTGGCAACAGTGGAGGAGTAAGCCAGAGAAGGAGCCAGCACTGCTCAGCACCCACCCTGCAGACACCACAAAGATGGTGCCACCCTGGAGGGTGGAGCTGCAGACAGCAGCAACACAGGAAGGGCCTGGTTGAAAGCATGTTCCAAGCAGACATACTCTGGCTTCCAGAAGGAGACTTGGAGGAGGAAGATATCCTCTCTCCTGGAAGCAGAATTTCATCTTTCCAACCTGCTCCTGCTTCTCCCTGCACGGCCAAGGACACCATCTCCAGACAGTTCGATGCTCACCTGTACGTGTGTGTGAGAGAGCCATTTGAAAAGTAAAGGCAGCCGGGCTCGCTGGCTCAGCCTGTAATCCCATGCTTTGGGAGGCTGAGGTGAGTGGATTGCCTGAGCCCGCAGGTTCGAGACCTGCCTGGGCAACTTGGCGAGACCTCATCTCTACAATAAAAATAAAAAAAATTAGCCAGGTGTGGTAGCGCACACCTGTAGTTCCAGCTACTTGGAAGGCTGAGGCGAAAGGATCGCAGAGCCCAGCAGGTCGAGGCTGCAGGGGCCGGGAGCAGCCACTGCACTCCAGTCTGGGCGACAGAGTGAGACTCCAACTCAAAAAAAAAAAAAAAGAAAAGTAAAGGCAAGCCATCCAGGCAGACCCAGTCATGGGGAAACCAGCCTGCCAAGGGCTCGAAGCCAGCAGGACACACAGCCCTGATCCTCAGTACCGGCAGAGTCCACTTCAGCTCCTGGAAGTCACACTGATTCAAGAACACTCAAATGAGCCTCGAGGATGGGACAGATAGTCCCTTCCTGCATGCAGTGACAGTAGCATAGAAACAACTGCGGCAGCACCTCTGGGTGTGCTTCCAGGGCCCAGGAGCCATGGGGCCTCTCTCAGCCCTCCCCTCCCTGGGGCTCCTGCCACCATCACCTGGCCCTACAGGGGAGGTGAGGACAGTTGCGAAGCCAGGCCTGCTCTTAAGCACAGGTGGGATGGAGATGGGAGGGAACCAGAGGAGAAAGGCTGTTCTGGGTGACACGGACGCTGTATGACAGGGATGCTGGGTGACAGGGACACTGGGCTCCTGTGGTGCACAGATCCACTCTGATTGTTGCTATGTATGGGATGCAGGCTGCAAGGTGAGCGGGTTGGGAAGGCCTCTGTCATGCAGAGGGGAGCAGGGTGAGGGCTGCCATGGAGCAAGATGCTCTAGGGCTACCCTTGGGACAGATGGCTTCAGAGCACAGCTGGATGGAAAGGGGCAGGAGTGCCAGGGCTTGCCTGGGTGACAGGTAATGTGGGACACCTAAGCATAGTGTGGGGCCTACCTGTGAAGAGGTTTAGCATCAGAAGTTGGCAAGAAAAAAACAAAAGTAATAGGGCTACGTGTAAAGGAGCCAAGTGGGAGAAGAAGGCAAGAGGTAATAGAGGACACCACTGCCCACCCCACCTCAGATGGGGATAACACCACCCTCAGCACACCACTCCCAGCCTTCACCCGTCCAGAGGGTTTTCCTGGTGGAAAGCCCAGTGCCAAGAGAAAATAATCAGCTAGACTCACATTTAACCAGCACACAGAGGCTAGGAAGCCAGGGTCTCCAGGAAACTGAAGGCCAAGCACCACTTTGGAAGCAGCCGTTCTCCTGGGTGAACAACCCTGGAGTTTCAGGTGGGAGCGTGCGAGGTAGCCTGGTCACTGATAAACTGTATTTCAGGGATCGGTTTTGCCACAGGGAACGGTTCAGCAGAGCATTGCACAGTGATGCCTGATGAGGCTCCTTATCTCTAACTTTAATTCTTTCCCCATCGTGAGGCTCCAATAATGGACCCTTATAACTGGACCCTTATAACTGGCGTGGTGGCTCTGCCTATAAACCCAGCACTTTGGGAGGCTGAGGCAGAAGGATCCCTTGAGGTCAGGAGTTCGAGACTAGCAACAAAGTGAGACCCTCATCTTTACAACAAATAGAAACATTAGCTGGGTGTGGTATGATGCATTCCTATAGTCCCAGCTGCTTGGGAGGTTGAGGCAAGAAGATTCGCTTGAGCCCAGGAGTTCAAGGCTGTGGTGAACTGTGATCACACCACTGAACTCCAGTCTGGGGGACAGAGTGACATCCTGTCTCAAATAATAATAATAATAATAATAAATAACCTCACATATCAACACATTTTCCACGTTCTCACTTAACAAGCAGTTACGAAGTCCTCCAATGAAAGATGAGGAAGTTGGCTGGGCACAGTGCTTTGGGAGACTGAGGCGAGAGGATTGCCTGAGACCAGGGGTTTGAGACAAGCCTGGGCAATTTGGTGAGACCTCGTCTCTACAATATATCAAAAAATTAGCCAGGCACGGTAGCACATACCTGTAGTCCTGGCTACTTAGAAGGCTGAGGAGGAAGGATTGCTGGAGCCCTGCAGGCCGACACTGGGGTGGCCATGAGTGTGCCACTGTACTCCAGCCTAAGCAACAGAGTGAGACTCCAACTCAAAAAAAAAAAAAAGGAAAAAGAAAAAAAAAGAAAGAGGGGGAAGTTTTCTAGTCAGTTTTTCTCATCTTAGCTTGGGAATGAGGA
>CAUYQG010075246.1:0-24854 GCA_963574415.1 Tarsius wallacei | reverse complement strand
AAAAAACCCACCCCCCACCTCAAAATCGCAATAAAAAAAAAAAAAACAAAAACCAAATTCCCCCCCCCAAACAAAAACAACCCCCTTCAACCCTTCAACTTTTAAATTACCTCAAAAAAATTTTTTTTTTTTTTTTTTTTTTTTTTTGAGTTGGAGTCTCACTCTGTCGCCCAGACTGGAGTGCAGTGGCTGCTCCCAGCCACTGCAGCCTTGACCTGCTGGGCTCCAGCGATCCTTCTGCCTCAGCCTTCCAAGTAGCTGGAACTACAGGCGCGTGCTACCACACCTGGCTAATTTTTTGATTTATTGTAGAGATGAGGTCTCTCCAAGTTGCCCAGGTGGGTCTCGAACCTGCGGGCTCAGGCAATTCACTTACCTCAGCCTCCCAAGGCACGGGATTACAGGCTGAGTCACTGAGCTCGGCTAGCTAGAAAATCTTAAAGACTTCTTCAAGAGACTCCTAGAACTGATAACTGGCTCAGTAAAGTTTCGGGATACAGAATCAGGATACAAAAATCAGTGGTATTTCTATACATCAATAATGCTTAAGTCAAGAACACAATCAAGAGCTCAGTCCCATTTACAATAGCCATTAAAAAAAAAAAAAAAAAACCCTAGGAAAACATTTAACCAAGGAGGTGAAAGATATATATAAGGAGAACTATAAAACACTAAAAAAAAGAAATTGTAGATGACACAAATGGAAAAACATCCCGTGCTCATGGATCAGAAGAATCAACATTGTTAAAATAACCATATTACCCAAAGCAATCTATAGATTCAATGCAATCCCTATCAAAATAGGAACATCATTTTTCACAGAACTAGAAAAAACAATCCTAAAGTTTATATGGAACCAAAAAAAGAACTCAAATAGCCAAAGCAATCCTCAGTAAAAAGAATAAATATGGAGGTACCCCATTGACAGACTTCAAATTATACTACAAGGCTACAGTAACTAAAACAGCATGGTACTGATACAAAAACAGACAGATCAATGGAACAAAACAGAGAACCCAGACACAAAAACCCATACACACCTAAAACCAACCAACCTTCAACAAACTGACAAAAATAAACAATGGGAAAAGGACACTATATTCAATAAGTGGTGTTGAAAAACCTGGCTAACTAAATACAGAAGAATGAAACTAGATCTCTCTAGCTCTCATCATATACAAACATTAACTCAAGATGGATTAAAGATTTAAATGTAAGAGCTGAAACTATAAAAATATGAAAAGAAAACCTAGAAAAAAACTCTTCTGGACATTGCCCCAGGCATAGACTTTATGACCAAGACTCCAAAAGCAAATCCAACAAAAACAAAATAGACAAATGGGACTTAAACTAAAATGCTTCTACACAGCAAAATAAATAATCAACAGAGTGAAGGGAAAGCTACAAAACAGGAGAAAATATCTGCACATTATGCCTCAAAGGACCAATATTCAGAATTTACAAGGAACTCAAACAACTCAACATAAAAAAAATCAAAAAGTGAGCAAAGGACAAGAACAGACATTTCTCAAAAAAAGACATACAGGTGGTCAACAGACATATGAAAAAATGCTCAGCATCACTAATCATCACAGAAATGCAAATTAAAATCACAATGCAATATTATCTTATAATAATCTTGAATGATTATTAAAAAGTCAAAGAACAACAGACGTTGGCAGAGATATGAAGAAAAGGGCACATTCATACACTGTTGGAGGAATTGTAAACTAATTCAACCTCTATGGAAAGCAGTATGGAGATTTCTCAAGAACTATAAAAAGAATTACCATTCCACCCAGAAATTCCACTACTGGGTATCTACCCAAATGAAAAGAAATCATTATATAAAAAGATACTTGCACTCATATATAGTCATTGTAGCACTACCCACAAATAGCAAAAATCATAGAATCAACCCAAGTGCCCACTGACAATTGACTGGATAATGAAAATGTGGTATATATACACCATGGAATACTATGTAGTCATAAAAAAGAATAAAATCATGTCCTTTGCAGCAACATGGATGGATCTGGAGAACATCATCCTAAGTGAACTAACTCAGAAACAGAAAACCAAAAGCTACATGTTCTCACTTGGGTGGGAAATCTAAATGGACATAAAGATGAAAATAACAGACACTGGGGACACTAAAAGGGGGACGACAGGAAGGGAAATGAGGGTTCTAAAGCTACCTATTGGGTACACTGTTCACTATTTGGAAAATGGGGACAGCTCAGGTCCAGTTCCTACCAGTATGCAATACACCCTTGTAACAAACATGCCCCTGTATGACCTGAATCTGAAATTTTAAATTTAATAAATACAAAAATTAAAACACTGACATTAAAAAAAAAAAAACTAAACTCAGAATTCACCTCAATAATCATTCAAAAAGCTAACTTCCGAGTTCACTGGTCACTGACACAAAATTCTTTGCATACCAGGATTTAACTAAAAATTGATTTTTCCTTTATTTTGAAGACAAATGGGAAGTAATTCAAGTGTTTTTAAGAAGCAGAGTGATGTGATTAGGCTAAAGTAAGAAATGAAAAGAGGGACCAGTGTGGGTGTGTGACCAGCCAGCAGATGCTGCAGTTGTCCAGGTGAGCATGGCTGCAGCCTAGACAACAGGAGGTAGGGAGATGAGCCCAGGTGATTGGCTTTAGACATAGCCATAAGAGGAAGACTGGCTGCTCTAGGTTCTTCAATGAGGGAGGAGTCATGCCCACTCAGGTAAGTTCATTGCTTTGTGTTTTTGTCCAGCACAATGGTCGGAACAAAGAACACCGTTGGTGATATGGGCCCAAGGTGTAGAAGAACAAATGAATGCCCTGCTCACTGAGGTGACAAATGACTATTCACTAAATGTGGTTTGTCAGGTCTTGATTTTGGACACTTCCTTCTCTCTTTTCTCTCTATACTTTCCAATTTGTTCCCATGTCTTCAAATGTCATTTCTAACTAGTGTCTCCCAAATGTTATCTCCAGCCCAAATATTTCCCCTGAGACCCAGATATGAATCTCAAATTGCCCACTTAATATCTCCTCTTGAATAACCAATGGGAATCTCAAATCCAACACATTAGAAATGTAAGACTGATCTTTCTTCCAAGCATGTTCTTCCTCAAGGCTTTCTGACTTTATAAATGGCATACCTTCTCATGCAGGAGCCTATTTGGAAGCTACATCTGAATCCCTGTCCTCCTCTTCTTCATCTGATCCATCATTAAGAACCATCAACACTATCTCCAAAATACAAATCAAACCTCTCAATTGCTGTCCAATTCCACTAACAGACTTTCATCCAAACCACCAGTTTCCTGCCTGGAGAGCCTCAATGGCTTCCCCACTCATTATGCAAGCAGGCAAAGTAGTCTTTTTACAACCAGAAAGCTGGTCATTCACCCCTGTCTGTGGTCTGTGATGAAGTCCTCTGCCAGCAGGCCTTGTCCCTCCTGATACCCTTGCCATTGCTCAGCATGCTCCGCTCCTTACAGCTTTCTCCCCATTTCTCAGAGATGCCCAGCTCCCTTCTTGGCACTGCGGTTGTCATTCTCACTGCCTTGGTACGTGCTTCCCTGATCCTTGGCGTGGCTTTTCCCTGCTCATGTGACAAGTGTCAGCTTAAATGTCACCTCTACAAAGACAGCATCCCTGACCTCCATCCCACCAATATTTTTTTATTTTAAGGACTCTCTTTCTTTCATAGCTATTATCAGAACTTATGATAATTTTTCTAAAATATATAATGTTTCTCTCTCTCTCTAGGAGGGAAAGGTCATTCTTATCTTGATCATTGTTTTATTTATGGTGTATACATGATTTAAAATTTGTGTGTGTGAGCCTATATATAGTATGTACATGTATATATACACATGTATGTATATATTACATTTATGTGTATGTAATGTATGTCTATGTGTTTATTGTGTATACCTGCATTATATAGATGAATGTGCACATGTGCATACACATGTATATTTTGTGCATACATGTGTAATGTGTGTGTGCATTATATGCATGCACGTGTGTAGCAGTACCTGGTAATTTGCAAATAAGTGATCACTTAGGGTTAGGACTCTTCGGGACTTTCTCGGATATATTTAAGAAAGCATGCCTGCCCTGAACACTTGGGGTCTCAACAAGACAGGCCCCTGGAGGTAGATCTGCCAGGCATAATTCTATGGTTTTGGCCAACACATTCAGTTCTTCTCCTGGAGTTGTAAGATGTCAGCAAAAGAGATGGACAGAGGTTTGAGAGTTTTGTGTGAAGGTTGGGGGTTGGGAAGACCGTTCCAAGTGTTGAATTCAGACGTTGCTGAGGAGCCTAGCCCTACTGGAATGTCAGGAGCTATGTCTTGGTTAAGGGCCTTATGATGGTTGATTGTCAACCTTCAGATGTGTCAACTTAACTGGGCTGCAGGGATCCCAGACATTCGGTCAAAAATGTTATACAGGGTGTGTCTGTGAAGGCATTTCTGGTAAGATTACATTTAACTCAGTATACTAGATAAAGTAAAGTACATTGCCCTCCCTAATGTGAGTGGGCCTCACACAAACAGTTGAAGGCCTGAACAGAATGAAAGGGCTGACCCTCCTACAAGTAAGCAAGTACATGTCCAGTTTGACGACCTTCAAGTTGAGACAGTGTGAGCTTTTTCTGCCTTCATAACTGAACTGAAACATCTGCTCTTCTTAGAGCAGAAGGCAAATGAACTAGAACATACAGCAGTGGAGTTCCTGGGTCCCCAGCTTGCCAACTCACCCTGCAGACCTTGGGACCTGTCAACCTCGAGAATGACATGTACCAGTTCCATAAGTCTCTTTATGTATGAGTGTGTGTGTGCATGCACATGTATATGTATACACATCCTACTGGTTCTGCTTGTCTGGAAAACCCTGACACATACAGACCTAGTCTGCTGTGCTGCACAGAAAGGGATATACTGTATAAAATCACGTCTTGATTGTCAGATGGCATCTCCTCTACTTGTATCCTCTATAGTACCTAACAATGATCCTTTGTACATAATAGGACTGTTCAAAGGGAAGATTACTTAATAGTCATGTGTTCTGTTATATATTTTTTAAATAAAAGAAAAGTGTGAAAATCTATTGCTAAAAAGCATCATTATAAAATTAAGGCTAAATTTGTCAGAACAATTTTGCCCACCAAACAGGTGCTCCTGAATATATGGTAACATCTACTAGATAATAATTTGGTAACATTCAAGGACTTGTCTCCAAATACATATAAAGAAGAGGGGTGTAAGGCAGGCCCTTTTCAATTGTTAATAAAACAACAGCTACTTATTGTTTTAATTTAACACAAAATCATCTCCAACATAATGAATTATATAAAGTTTGCCCTATTTTTAAAATAAAATATAATTTTGTAGCACACAGTAAATTTTAATTTATAATACTTTGAGCTATGTGACTTTTAAAAATGCTAACTCCTAGTATTTAATAATCATTATGTTTTAAAGATTGAATTATGTTTTAAAATTTTTATCTAAAAATACAGTATACTTAAAATATATCTAAAGGTGAGATCTTAACCTACTACTAACCATTTCGTTAACTAGAAACCTTAACTCTTTCCTGCACACACAGACCAAAACTACTTTGTGGTGAGAGCAACGGCTAGATTTCACTGTTTTGATTCACCTTATTTCATATGGGCTTCACTGACTTGAAGAACTGACTATTTTGAAAACTGTTGAAAACTTCATCTAAATCTTTAACGGATATGCTCCTTGTTATAAAACAAAGTAGTTCTATAACAAGAAAACAACATTCAAAAAACCAGTGTTTAAATATCAGAAAGCTTTCTTATATTAAATTAAATATCAGTTATCAAAAGTCCCAGAACCTGTCCCAACATTACTCATTGAGGCTCTGGATTTCACTCCCATGCTCACAAGAGTGCACAAGTTCCTCCAAGCCTCCCTACCTCCCAGCTTCCCAGCAGAGGATAAATAGTGTAAACACATGCCTAAATCTCTAGAGTAAATTATACTTCATTAATAATTATTGCAATAATACCTTAAACTTATAAACATAAATAGGTAGAATATCATAGGTATATGCAACTTAGCACAACTCATTAAAATCATTTCCTCAGTCCAACAATATTGTTCATGAGTTCTGAAGTAGGACCACCAAATATTTCATTTATATTTTTACCATAAGCAGGTATAACCTGTAAGAAAAGACAATAAATTCCCTTTCTCAGATCAAAAGTTCTTAGGAATTTTATGACTCTAAAAAGACTTAAGGTAGGGGAACCACTGTCCACATGTGGCAGGCTACTGGTAGGAACTGATGCAAAAGAAAATAAACTTAGTTGGAAACAAATAATATGGGTACTAAACGACTAATTCTTTGGTGAGCTAATCCATTTTAACATCATTCAGTTCTATGCTAGTAGCACTTCAGCCCAGTGTTTTTAATGTTACTAAAGTTTGCTCACTAAACACCTATTATATGCCAAGCCAAGGAAATTTCAAACACTGGAATAAATTTTATTCCAAATAATAAAAGTAAACTCTTATTTATCTTATTTATCTGCCAGATGGTATTATAAGCACTTCACTGAATTCTCAAGCCAGCCCTATGGAAGCAGGCACAGAGAAATAACTTGACTAAGGTCACAGCTAGTGAGTGACCCACACAGGATATTTCGGTGAGAAAACCTATGAATGCCATCTGTCCACAGGCAGCATCTAGTCTTTCCCATTCACATGAGCAATATGGTTTAGAGATGGAACAGACACTGAGAGGAAGCTGGTACCCATGGTGTTCTGTCCTACACAGTGCAGGGGGCAAGACACCCTACACCCATCCTCAGCACAGCAAGCCACACAACTCTCACCCAGCTGAGATTCACAGACACAAACCAACGTATGACATGTACAAAAGCAGAGCCCCAGAAATGCTTTCTTCAGGACAAAACTGAAATTAAAGCATTTCTCTCATAAGCCAGCAATAAGCAACTCTACATTTATAAGGACCAGCCAAACCTGTTATTTGTTTTATGGAAGGAAAACTTCTTCTGCATAGTTAACTTTTCAATAGAGTTTTTGCATAACTGAGAGATACTAAAAGAAAAGAAAGTTGTTTACTGTTTTAATATTTGAATGTTCACTTGTGATCAATACACTACTGAAATTAAAGAAAGAAAAAAAACTGCATCAGTGAGCCATGCTTAGGAGACTGGTTTTTCTGCACTGAGGAGTTTGCTCTCGTCACTACTGCTTTTCTGTTTTCATACACTAAAAAACATTTTATGGATTAGATAACCAACCATTTATATACACAAAGGTCTAGGGAACTAGTAGGTTTAAAAGAGATAGTGGGCACATAGAATTTAAGTAAAACAAAGGAAAACAAAATCTCCAGAGTACAACCCTATTCCTTTAATATTAGAACGAATATATGTCCATGGTCAACAAGATATGAAGGACCCCTGACTGAGGAAGAGGGTTTTAAACCACAAAGGCTGTGTCTTTGTGCAAAAAATTAAAAATGATTTCAGCCTTTGTCCACATCCACTTTCTGTCTTGCCAAATCCAAAAGAAGCAAGAAGTTAGTCTTCATCCCCAGGAAGATCCTTTCCTCTCCCAGTTCTCCCAGGGTTGTAAAGAGCACCCCCCTGGAGGCCAAGAACACAGCTGTCTTCTCAGTCTGAGAAGTGGGGTACCCTTGGCAGCTTAGGGCAAGGGACACTATAATCTATATTCCAGGAACTGGAGTTCTTTAATGGCACTTGACGTGAGATTATAAAGTGACAAGTCTGGTTTCCATGTGCTTTATGTTTATGCTTTCTATATCACCAACTATATTTTGATTATACACTAAGTAAATGTGTGACTCATGAAGAGGCAAATGCTTATAACAACTTCTGTAGGCTGATAACAATGGGGCTACATTACATGATCTTTAATTCTTTCCAAGTAGAAAATTTTATAATTATATGAATTATTCTGGACCTGTGTGAAAGCTGCAAATGTTATCCTTTGTTCATCATTTGTTCACAGTCTAAGGCACATAATTGCATTCATAATTTTGCATGACCGGCATTATTCTTGATTCTGAATCCTTGAAAATAGTTCGAGTTTTCTTTTTTCTTTGATTATCTCATTTAATCCTTACAGTCACCTGCTGAGAGAGATACTCTTACCATTCTCTTTTAGAAATGATGAAAAACTGAGTCCCAGAACAATCAAGCAACTTGTTCAAGGTCATATGGCTACTAACTGTCAGGGCTGTATAATGCTTTTAAGTAATCGTAAAATATATGACAATATACATGTTGGGCTTCTATGTTTTAAAAACTCACTTCAGAATCTAACATGTTTAATACTAGAAAATCACAACTTAGCTCTACCTATAGTAAAATTTGTATACATACCTCACTGAAAAGGCTTCCATTAACATATGAAATCCACAGTTTCCAGAAGTTAGGCAGCTGGCTTAAGACAAGTTTGGTCAATTTTTCAACAAATGCCACCCTGTGGGGAGTTTTGTATCTCCATGCTAAGGAGGGAAAAAATACTATAAATATACTTTTAAATAGAGAATAAAATTTTATTTGAACATATTGCTATCGCTCTACCCAAAAATCAGACATAGAGTAGAAGTAGCCTAATTTGCTGTGGATACCAGTGGTTGTCACTTTGGCTACAGAGATTTAAGGTACTGATATCACAGCATTTCCTCCTTCCCATCAGACTGTGATGCCCAGCAGCTACTAGAGCGTAGTGGCACACCCATAACCAGAGGGCCCTGCTTTTCTTTTTCCCTCAGGTAAGAATGAGCACCTTCTAAAGCATCCCCACTGACCAGCAGTCCAGTGCAATGGGTCAGGTGGCCATAGCCTCAGAAGCTGGGAGGGCTTCCAACAGGAGGATTATTTGGCTTTTCAACCATGTCCTAGGAATGATATATGTCTCTTCAAAAAGTCATGCCTTCAAACAGCAGACTAAAAACAAAGGCAGGGGGTGTTCTACAGGTAATAGTGAAATTCTAGGATAATAACAACGGGCTGGGAAATGCCACTATACAACATAGATGGTGAAAATTCAGTAAGGAATCCAGCTGTCATAAAGGAAATATTCAAGTGCAATCACATAAAAATAACTTCTCCTATAATACAGAAATTTAAGAAAAATTCAAATAATGGAAGCTCTTTGGTTACACATCATTTAATACAGCTATTGCAGTAACTGGGAAATAAGGTCTTAGACTTCTTATGGGAAGAATAAGTTCATGGGAATAAAAACAAGGGTAGAAATTCAGGGCCCACTGGCCATCTCCTAACTCTCCCCCTCTCCTTTATCCTATGTGCCATGGCCCAGCAGGCTCCCTCCTGCCCTGCCTCCTGATCCTCACTTACGGGGGAGCTGCAGCCACGTCAAAGTCTAACTACTACTCAGCAACTTCAAAGACAGGTGGCCTCAGAGGACGCTTTCATTATCTCCCTCCCCAGTCATGAGCCTCCTTTAAAAATACTCCTGGGGCCAGGATCGGTGGCTCAGTCTGTAATCCCAACACTTTGGGAGGCTGAGGTGAGTAGATTGCCTGAGCCCATGGGTTCGAGACCAGCCCGGGCAACTTGGCAAGACCTCGCCTCTACAATAAAATTTTAAAAAGTAGCCAGGCGTGGTAGCACGCACCTGTAGTTCTGGCTACTTGGAAGGCTGAGGCAGAAGGATCACAGGAGCCAAGCAAGTCAACACTGATGTAGCCATGAGTGTGCCACTGTACTCCAGCCTGGGCACCAGAATGAGACTCCAACTCAAAAAAACAAAAACAAAAAAATTCTCCTGGGCAAAAGGTTTTGTTGTTGCTGCTGCTCCAATTTTATTAATTTTCAAATGTTTAATAATTTTCTGACTAGATAATACATGGTCAGAAAATAACATTACAAGGTATACAGTGAACATCTACCTCCTGCCACTGACATGGGCACAGTCCCCAGCCCCAGGAATAAGAAGCAAAGTTTACTAGTTTCTTGTGATTCTTTCTGAAATGTTTATTATATAAACAAGCAAATATAAATGTGTATTCTTCCCCATCCCAAATGTTCTTTGTTCTTACACACTGAAAGCGCACAAAGCTCATGCCCTGAGCTGTCTGACTCTGCCGCAGTTGATCCAGAGTCCCCCATGTTCACACATGCAATGCTCCCTCTCTTTCTCCCTACAGTCACACAGCCTTGCACATTTTTGGCCGTATCCTCATTTAACAAGTTACCTTCTAATGGACAAGTCTGTTTCCTGTCATTTGCAGGTAAAACTAATGTTTCAACCAGTAACTGTACACCTACATCGTTTAGCACACATTTAAGTGTTGAATACATTCCCAGGATAAGAATTGCTGGGTCAAAGAGCACATATTGTTGGAATTTTGATAGGTATTACTGAATTGCCCTCTCAAGGGGTTATTTACACTGCCACTTGCAACACATGAAAGTAGCAGCTTTGTTATAACCTCACCAGTGAACCAAACACACAAAACCCAAACAGAACAATCACCACTTGAGGGTTTTGCCAAACGGGTATCTTACTATAGTGTTACTGTGCCTTTTTCACGACTATCATGAGTGAGGTTGAGTACCTATTCACATGCTTATGAAACACTGAGACTTCCTTTCTGTAGCCCACAGGGCATCTTCATTAATTAAGCATATTAGCCCTTTGTCTATGCTATGAGTTGTGGGGAAAAGTTTTACATGCATTTCCACATGTGTGAAAGGCATGGTTCTTTAAAGGCACATTGTAAACTTTATTTGTTCATTCAGCCAATATTTATATAGCGTATCAACTATGTGCTTATCATGTGGCTACCCCTGTATCTAAATTGTTCACACTAATGCTGAACAAGGTAGGTCTCTGCCTTCACAGAGCTTATAATCTAACAGAATAGCCAATTAGTCAATGAAATGCATCATAATGATAATATGAGACAAGAAGTCTTCATTTGGAGACAGAACTTTTAAAGACTTTTTCCCAATAGTAGTTGATGATTGTTTTCCAAATGGCAGGCAGCATGCCAGAGCATAAGCCAAGCCAGGTGCATCCTGGGTTCAATAACAAGGTAAAAAATGGGACAAGAAAATCTAAAAATGGAAGCATTGAAAAATTTGCTTTATATGGTAACAAATGAATTCTTACATGAGATGTTCCCTGAAAATAATGTTTCAAAAACGATCTCAGCTCCTCTGTGCAACTCTACTGAAAATTATTTTGTATTACTATAACTGTGAGAAACTCATCTGCATCCTTACCTCATAGTTCATTTACAGAGCTTGTTTGATGGGAAATTAAAGTGAATATCTTGGTGTCAAACCTGAACCCGTACTTTGTGTGGTCTGATCTGGCTCATTATGGAGCCACATACAGTCATGTGTTGCTTGAGGACAGGGATATGTTCTGAGAAATGTGTCCTCAGGCAATTCTGTCATTGTGTGAACATCATAGAGTGACTTACACAAACCTGGATAACATAGTCTACTGTACACCTGGGCTGTACAGTGTAGCCAACTGCTCCTAGGCTACAAACCTGGACAGCGTGTGGCTGTACTGAATACTGTAAGCAATTCTAACACAATGTTAAGCATCTGTGCATATCTAAACATGGAAAAGATAGAGTAAAAATCTGGTATAAAAGATTTAAAAAAGTTACATCTATAGGGTACTTACCATGAATGAAGCTTGCAGGACTAGAGGTTGTTCTGGGTGAGTCAGTGAGTAAGTGGTAAGTGAATGTGGAGGCCTAGACATTACTGTGCACTACTGTAGACATTAAAAATACTATACATTTAGACAATACTAAATTTATTTTAAAAATAAACTGTTAAGACATTAGGATGGCTACTATGTCACTAGATGATAGGAATTTTTCAGCTCCATTATAATTTTATGGGACCACTGTTGTATATGAGGTCCATCATTGATGGAAATGTCTTCATGCAACCCATTACTATATCTGCATATACAAACAGACCCTAACTTGTGATGGTTTATAATTCTCACTTTAAGATGGTGTGAAAGTGACACATATTCTGCAGATTATAACCATTCTGTTTTACACTTGCAGTATAGTAGTCAATATATTACTTCATATGCTCAACACTTTATTACAAAATAAGCTTTGTGTTAGATAATTTTGTCCAAGAGTAGGCTAATATAGGTGTTCTGAGCACATTAAAGGTAGGCTAAGCTAAGCGATGATGTTTGATAAGTTAAGTATATTAAATGCACTTTCAACTTACGATATTTTCAATTTCAGATAGGTTTATCGGGACACAACCCCATCATAAGGAAAGGAGCTTCTTCTGTATATATACACTCTGTATATACATATGCATATACATATACACTCTACAGATAGATAACCCTGGGTCTCAAGGAGCAGGTCATGGAGGTTACTCCACACTCCCAAAGAAAACACAGGAAAGGCACATTGCCTTTTCACTGATCTAAAAGAAAAATTATTTTTTAAAACCCACAAATAAACAAACAGAAAGTAAACTCAGTTTCTCTCCTATTAAATCCACTGATTAGTAAGTATTCTAATTGAAATGCTTTTTTGATAGAAAAAGTATTAATATAAAGTATTATTATAAATATAACCATAACAAACCAATTTCCCAAATATTCCTTCAGCTAAATAATTTTATGGCAGATTAATCAGTAAAGTTGTTTTGTCTGAGTTCATCATAGTATGGAGTGTTAATATAGTCACTAGACAGTGCTGTCAGATAACTCTACTAAGCTGGAAGTTCTACAACTATTTAATGTGTTGGTGCTCAATCACCAAGTCTCTTGGAAAACTGCCAGGCTTTTGCAGCCTCCTGCCCAGTGACAGAGAACAATTTAAGCATCATGTTGTATTTGATCTTTTCATTACTTGCAAATTCTTGACAGTTCCTTTCCCCTATTTCTTCTAAGTCTACTTCATCCAAATTCTGTTCATTATAATTTAAAAACGAGTTTGAATTTTCTTTTCCTACTGAATCCAATATGTTCTAGTTAAAGGACTATATGCTGTATCACTGACAGCATAACATTCAGAGTAATTTCCTAAGAAAGACGAAAGGAACCAAGAGGATATAGCAGGAATTTCCAACTTTTTTCAACAGAAATCACAAAGTATGTAGGCTCATTAATTTTGATTTGATTGTAATGTTGAAAATGAGCTTCCTCAACTTTATTCATACCTATAGTTTACTGTAGGCAATCCTTCATAGTGTTCCAATTCCAAGCAATTATTTGGGGAAAATTAAACTTGATTTATTCGACATCCACTTCTGGTCACATTAGAGAAATATGGATTGGATTTAACCTCTAGCCAAAAAAATTCTATAAAACAATTGCTTTCAGACACTGGACAGCAGGCAGCACAAGCCTGTGACCCCTGGAGAGAAGAGACACGTGGCAAGCTTCACAGTGGCCTAGGCTTTCAGCCTAGACAGTTATAGACAACAAAGGCAAAGGGTGAGGAATCAAAACAAAGCTCTGTGGCCTTTCCCTGTTGGAAAGGTGGAGGAGGCTGCAAAGACTGGAAACTGCAGGGGTGAGTTCAGAAAATGAGGAAGCTATGTAGGAAAAAGCTCCAGAAATCTGAGTAGAGGTCTTCTTCACAGTCTTTGTGGAAGATGAATCCATGAATATGTGGAGAAAAAGTCCATAAAGCCAGGCAAAAAACCATAAGCTCAATCATTTCCAGGAGTTTCTCAGGGCAGGAAAATTTTCTAGCTCTACACTGCCAGGGATAACAGTCCTCGTCCATGACCTGGGCCCATTGAGCTCAGAGGGCCATGACGGGGTAATCAAGTGCAACAGCACTAGAATGAAGGCTACAAGAGGTCTGCTCTAGCACAACTTAACAGCAGGCCCTGAAAGGATCAAGCTGATCTGCAAGTCACTGAACTGCCTGCTCAAGCAAAGCACAATGCTATTTAAAGGAAGATAGCAAAGCCATACAGAACACTCACAGTGTCTGGGAAACAATAAAAAATGAGTAGATGTGCCTGAAAGCAGGAAAATAAGAACCACAACCAGAAAACAGAAGAAAAATTGGTCAATGGCAATAGATCCAAAGATAGCAGAGATGATGGGATTGCCAGACAAGAACTTAACAGCCATTATAATTATGTTCGAATACTTAAAGAAACAAACAAAACTTTTGGAGATTAAAAATGTAGTACCTGAATTTTAGGTTAGACATTGGAGGAAAGAGATCATAAAAGGTGGAAGCACAGTAGGTGACACTACAATGAGGCATCAAGGGGAAAAGTCGGGGGAAAATAACAAGCCTCAGCATCTATGGAATCTCCTGGTGTCTCACACATGCAATCAACGTCCCAGAGAAGGCTGCCGAGCAGAAAAAGATGTGAGAAAATCATGCTGAAAAATTTCCAAATCTAATGACTATTTCCAAAATTTGATAAAATAGTTTCAAATCCCAAGTCAATTACCAAGTGGCCTGGCAAACTCAGGCAGAATAAATCGGAACTATTCAAGATGATGCAATTTATTTATTGTCAACTTCAAGTACAGTTTCTAATTGGGCTAATGTTAATTTGATAAGTGGTGGCAGTAAATTACATGAAGATAGGCAAAGAGTGGGATGGAGGTTATTAGATCTGATATGTTGTCCTACTAATTAAGAAAAGGAAATGTGTTATAAAACCTCAAGTAGGCTGTACTACAGAGTCAGGTTCTGACTGTATCTGTTTAGTGGGCTCCATGTCAGACCCTGTAGCACAGATGTAAAGGCACACAATTCTGCCCTGTCATTGTTGATACTAATGTGTGGTAGGCTGGGTAGGGAATGGGAACACGACAAGAAAGAATGCAACAGTTATAGGAGCACTGCATCTAGTACAAATGAACCATCTAATCCTAAGGTGCTCTTATGATAGGCTTCATAATTATTAAGAAGACCTTACAAAAATTTCCTGCTCCAATACTTGTAAGAATATTACAAAACACTTTAAAATAACTTTAGAGGCTTTTAAGTTAAATATAAGGTATTTCGATTATTCTATTTGAGTTTCTGATACCTGTTATTGAGACCATAAATGATTAGTGAATGATTATATCTAGTTTGGTACACGAGTGTATTATATCCAATATATTTTGTATCACATACAGGTAAATAGACAATAGGTAAATATCCAACTCAGAAAGTTAAGAAATGTAACAGTTACAACTTTAAATGCTATATCTTAGAAAAAATTATTAGTAATCAATTTATGGTGAATTAAGAATCTTTCCACACTAAAGTTTAGATTTCATCAAAAAAGGCATATTGACTACAGAAATTATATTTGTGAAAATTTAATCTTGACCTTCTCAAAGAAATTTTTCCTGTGGCATTAAAAAAAATTCAACCACAGAAAAAACATACTAGACTTTAACTAAATATCCTAAATAAACATACCATAACTTACTTAAAAAACAAATGGCATATCTTTAATGTAAAATGTAATATATATTTTCAGTATTTAAGTTTAATTACTGGGTAGTTATTTTAATAAGCAAAAGAGATGACAGTTGGTAATAGCATCAGTAAAACAATTTTGAAATTTTCCAAGAGAAGAATGTTTGGAAGTACACAAGTACAAATTTAAAAAGACCTGGTGGGAGTGGGGAAATACCTACTGTCATCTCGACCAGACTGAAAGCTGCTGCCCCTCTTCAGGGATGCTGTCTGGCTAAGTTGGCCCAACGCTGAGGGACGCATATCGTTCTCGAGATCCAACATGGGACTGTGCAGGCCTGGGGCACCTGGGAAAGAAAGAACATATTTCCATATGCTCTGCATATTCTTACTTAGTGAGGGAACAGACAGCTTCTCAGAGGCTACTACTTGCAAATTGTTTCATACCTAATAAAGCATTTATTAAGTAATATCAAAAATATTTTCTCTTGGACAGTCATGGTGGTTCATGCCTGTAATGGCAGCATTTTAGAAGGCTAAGGCAGGAGAACTGCTTGAGACTAGGAGTTCTAGACCAGCCTAGACAATACAGCAAGACTTCAGCTTTACAAAGAAATCAAAAAATTAGTGAGGTGTGGTAGCATGTGCCTGTAGTTCCCAGTTACTCAGGAGGCTGAGGCAGAAGGATCACCTGAGCCCAGGAGGGAAAGGCTGCAGTAGCTGGGAGCATGCCTGGGTGGCAGAGACTCCGACTCAAAATTTTTTCTCTAAATAGATTTAAAAATTTTTTAAATAATTCTCAGTTCAGCAAAACTTGGGGGAGGGGAGGAATGCTATAAACATAAAAATTAGGAAAAACTTACATTTTGCAAAACAACTTTTAGCACTCGGAAAGGAAGTCATGGAGTTCTGATTCTTCTGTTTCTTTTAACAGAACCAATATAAATTTCTATAGCATAAATCTTCTCTGTCTTCTCCCTTACTGCCACCATTTACATTCAAATCCCCAAATTTTATCATTTATTTCTTTGGCATGTGAGATTTGATTCCTTATTTCCATTCCTGATGCCAGCCACCTAGTTTGGATCCTTTTCCCCTCATACTGTTAATATTCCAGAAGACAAAACATGCTACCACTGTCAAGAAATTGTCTTTATTGTCCTGAAGTAATCTCACACTCCAATACAGCTTTTTTGATTCTTATCTCAGAAGTCTTCTAAAAAACCTTAAGGATAAAGTCTACATAAGTGTTTTTCAATCCAAATTATGCTGAAAGTCAGGAAATACTTTTTCTAAAATGGATCTCAACAGCCATTAGAAACAGAATTCCATATTGCTGAAGGAGTTAGTAAGGACTTTAGCTTGAAGTAGTAACATTTGCCCGGTCAGTCGGTAGGGAGCGTTCAAAGATCTTCAAAATAAACTGAATTCAACGGACATTTACACAGCATTTACAGTCCTTTGCACAGGACACTTAAATATTCTCTTACAAAAATGCACCTAACATTTTCCTGCCTTATTTGTTACCCTCTCCATCTGAAAGATCTCCTTTATCTTTCTTCTCCACCCATTTAACCCACGTCCTGAAGGCTTCAATGTTGCAAGTTATAACTATTATACAAAGTTTCTCCTTACTGCTGTCTCTCTAAAGTGCTATCTGGCACTTTTCTGCCCCTGACAGCAGTTATAATGTACATATTTGGTTGACTTCACATTCTACTTCTGTTGTTCATTAGCCATTATGTACTGTCTATCTTCATGACAGACTACCATCTTCTCAGGGATAAGACCCAAATAGCTTATCTCTGAATTTTCCACAGTCATTGAACCTTCCACAAATAACTCCCTCAATATATAATAAGTAACTGATACTAAATTATTTGGTGAATAATTCACTAAAAACTGTATTCCCTATTTTATAACTTAATTGTATATTAAAAGTCTATGGACTTGCTTTTAAGTGCTAAAGGTTAAACATATTTATAAATTAATTTTGTGCCACTGATAAAACATTGGTGTAGCTATTCAATAGCATTTAACAAGTATTTACTGAACACCTTTCATGTGCCAGGAGTAGTAGGCCCTGGGAACATGTTGATGAACAACAGATAAGGCCCTTCTTTCAAGGTGTTTACACTCTGGTAGTAGAGGTAGAAAATAAAACAATAAATAAATAACAGTAAAAACATAGTACAAACATTAAGCAGAGACTTGAAACAGTGAATGTATGACCAGAGATGGCTTCACTCCATGGTCCTCCTGTCACGCACCATTGTATGTGATGCAGTATCAGCTATTTCCTTAGACCCTAACAAATTCTACCTGGTAGGTTTTATAGAAGTCGAAACTAGATCATTCAAACAGATTTTTTAGCGGCATACAATTTTTTTGAAGACACTATGTTTTAGCTACTGCGATAAATAAGTTTTGTGCATGCATTTCTACTTTGGAAAATATTACATCTAAGATAAGAAGACTTGTATAATTCATTATGTTACAACAACAAAAGACATGTCATATTGAGTAAAAAACATACAAACAGTGAAGGAACAATATTTCTGGTGACTGATTTTTTTCTATAGCAAAGAAGAAGTTTGTGTGTAAAAGTGTTAATGACTTATGACATTTTCCTTTAAAGTTACACAGAAACAAAAAACTGAGTACCACATGTTCTTACTCATAAGCAGACCCTGAACATTTACTGTAATACTGTAAGAAAGGGAAACTGCCAGGGTTGGGAGGAGGGACACATAACATCAATAAGGGTAACTGATCTCAAATCAGGCGAAGTGGGAACCAAAGGGAGGTCCAAACTTTACCTGTACAATAACCACTTGTGTACCCAATCCTGAATTATACCCATCTTTAAAAAAAAAAGCAGAAAAAGTTTATACAGTTGCCACTGCTATTAATTGTAGAATTCGGAAAATTCATATCAAAACGTAAATTTTCTGACATACTTTAGAAGGAAAATAAAGGGTCCAAGCTTAACATCATACTAAAATATATTTATGTATGTATTTATTTATGTATAATTTACATTAGCATGTATATTTAAAAGGTACGGGAAGAGAATGCTTTAATTTAAAATGGTACACCTTACCTACTCTTGAAGGTTTCAGGACTATAAATTCATGATTAAGAAAGAAATACTTTCTAGCTTTCTGAAAATATACTATATACTATTCCTGCAAATAATACAATTGCTTAAATAGTTCCTCAGAAAAAGTTTTCTCTCCATAGATAGTAATTTTACAACTTTAATTTAAATGGTTTAATATTAAATTATTTGTATAGTTTAAGTAAACCTTGAATCTTGAAACTGTTAGACTGATTTACCTTTTTCCTTTAATAAAAGAAACTGTATAAAGAATATGCTTTTGTTCTATTAGGAACCACATCATCAATTTTCTATGATATCTGAAAAAGAAAGTTAAACATGAACTAATATCTTAATTGGTAATCTAGCATTACCAGCGAGTATAACACAGCAGCAGGGAGCTAGGACAGCACATGTCCTTCAGGACTAATCAGCATCTGGGATACATTTGTGAAACGTATTTTTGCCGAGTGACCAGAAGGTGGCGCTTCACAGCTGCACACAAGTGCCTTAGTCCAGCAAACCAAACGGTGGAAAGGAAGGAAGAAATGAATTTCCCTCCTCAACATTTTGCATTTTTTGGTCAAAAAAATTAGTCATTTTACAGGAAATTAGAAATATGCTCCGATGAAAAAAGTAATGAAAACATTTTACTATAAAGAGTAAAAAAAATTGACAATTCTGACAGTCTTTTTAAACTTAAATTATATGACTTAATATTTCTAGCCCACAGTATTACAAATATAAAGTGGCTTGGATAATAAGTAAGCACTACTATAAAAGAACAAAAAAGATGAAAAGAATATAATTTCTATAAGATATAAAACCAGCAAAAAGTTTTAAATATTTCACAAGTCAAACTATTTTCTCTTTATTGTTTTAGCACATGTCATCAATATCTCTTGATGTGTTTAAGAGAAATATATAGATTAGATAAAGCATGTGGTTCTAAATAAGAATATAGTAAAACTATTATGAAGTTTCATTATATCATGCACTTATTGATCTGCAGATTATATGCAACGGAAAATGATGTTACTTAAAATATATTCACTGAAAACCTCAACTACTTTCCCCCTGAGATCCTAAGAAGGACCGTCTTCAACTACAGACACACAACTGCAATATTTCCTTAGAATGCTAGCTTGCAAGTGGAAACTTTACAGGTGACAGACACTAAAGTTTTTGTAAAATTGTGTTTAACTCTGTCCTTTTTAAGCTAATACTGCATTACTATGTGTCGAGAGGACATTTTTATCCTTGGCAGTATATTTTCTCTAGAAATGAACTGTTCCTAGGATTTTTTTCTGGACAGAAATTTTTAAAAAGTCTTTTGTCAAGTATGATGTTATTATTTCCAGCCTCAGTGAAAAGTTTGTAACTTTATGTCCTCATTTGGGCAAATACTAATGAATTCTTCCCTATATTTAAAATTGGAGCAGAGATTAATTCTATTAAGGATTCTCGTGGTTATGCAATTGATATGGGGTTCCACAGCAACTCACAGGGTCATAGACCTATGCTGTAAAATATACCTGTAAAAACTGGCCTTAAACTATGCAGCTTTTAAAGTCTTTTTTAGCTGTAAAATTCTAATGCTATGATTCAAAGTTTAAATCTGAAACTTTAAATCACCACTAAGAACAAAATGGAAAAGGGCTTATTCTGCCCATGTTCAGGAGGCTGATCAGCGGTGTTATCATTTTAGATAAATAAAAAGTTTGTGCCTTAAAAGGAAATTACATCACAAAAATATTAAAGGCAACCAAAAAAAATTGAAAACTCTATCAGAAGTGTATAATAGTTGTAAGAGTTGTTATTGACTTCACAGCTTGGCCATTTTAAAGACACTAAGCACAGTAACCAACAGATACACTCAAATGAGTAAGTGTTTATAAGATAAAAATTATTTGGCTGTAATCTGTCAAAGTTATTTGAGAAATAACTACAGGTTGAAGATTACTCTGGAGAATTGCAAGTAGGCACATAACCCGATAGCATGAGGAATCACTACCGTATTTCCAGTTCTAAAATTTGATGTGACATTTGTAAGAAAAATGGTACAAACAAAATTCCAAGAATAAATATTCCTGGGGTCTAGCTATATTTTTAAACTTCCACACACTGGTGTTTGAGTTACAATTTTACCAATATAACCAACAAAAGATACATATGTTACCTACAAATGCTTGAAAGAAGCAACTTGGAAGGAAAAAATCCATTAACCACTTTAAAAAATCAAGACACAATGAAGTTAATTACTGGAAGTCAAAAGTCAATATTTTTATTTTTTCCAATTAAATAAAGCTTCTATAACATATGCTAGCAACTTTCTCAAAAGGAATTATTTTCCCATTGGTGAGTACGCAGATACATTTAACAAATTATAAACAAACATAAAATTAGAAAAAATTACTTTTGAAACACTATATAGGCACAGAATAGAAATTTTATTTGAATAAGAGAAAAAAATAGTTGGAAAACTTATTTTCAGAAGTGGCAGAAGTTATTCAGAACATTAATGAAACAATCATTAAAAGAATAAGAGCCTTTTCAATAAAAGTCACTTCACTAAAAGAATAAAAGTCTTGGTATAGAAATAATCAAAAGTATTACTTTTCTAAAAGAAAATAAATAGTCAATTGCTCACAATTTGCCATGAACAAGTTGAAACATTTGCTATTTTTTTTTTCCAACAATGGTGAAATTTCTACTAGATAAAGATTTCAGTTTTACTGTAAGCTACAGATCTGGAAAGATCGTCTACAAAGCTCAAAAACTTAAAATATGAATCCTACAACACTGCAAAAAACTGACAAGGACTTTAAGAAGACTTTCTAAAAAATGCGTATTATGCCTAGAATTCTGTTAGACTTCCAGGAAACCTTATCATGTATCAGCTAAGTCCATTCAACTCAAGCTGTGCAAGTCTGTTCAATTTTAAATGCAAAACAGCAGTCAATATTTTTGTAACAGACTCTATACAACATAAAGGGCAGAAGAGACCCTTCTTAAGGAAAGCCTGCAGATGTGGGGCCAGGTGAATAAGTTTACTATATTTTCTCATCCTTCAGTCTCTCACAGCAAGTTTTCTCACAGTCTACAATGGTGTGGGGAACACTGATCTGCAGCCCCTGGACTCTCAGAAGGGTGGCCGACTTCCTCACCGCCCTTAAACACCTTTGAACACGTTTTCCTGCGCACAGCAGGCCCTTGTCCTGTGCTGCAGCCGACCACCCACTGTTGCTTGTTGACCAAACACGCGGCTGGGAGCCTCCACAGACACAGGCAGGATGGGATTCCTTTCAACCACGCCACACAGAAGAATTTCAATGCCAAAGCTGGGGTGGGGGTGGGGGTATCAAGGCAGAATTACAAATGCCATACGAATGAGACCTGTGTCAACAGATAAAAAATGCTCTTTTTGATCTTCTGATTATGTGTGTGTGTATGTGTGTGTGTGTATTTTAAAGCTCTGACAGGAACACTTCCTTAATTTAAAGGGGATTATTAACCCACATTAAACAAAGAGTCACAGCTAACAAACCCCTGCTCACCCACTCCACTTTGGGTAGTCTTTAGCAGGTTCCAGGCAATATTTCTAATGTATATTTCAGCATCATTCAAAACAATGGTTCAAAGAAGGGAATGTATACAAAAAGCAAAGCTACAGGTGTGAACTTCGAAGAAGGATTTATGAGCTAACACTAAGAACCATATATTTGTAATAAGTGAGCTGTATAAGTAAATAACTAAAACAAAATCATTTCTGTCTGTATTAAAGTCCTATACCTTTTAGCTATTACATATAGATAGATCTACATGGAGAAAACATGCTTAGAGTATACAAGAAAAAGTTATTACAAAAGTGATAGGACAGTACAGAATACATATAAGAATCAATATTTTAAATTTATCAAGTAACAGCATTTAATATGTCCTTGACATTCATCATCCAAAACTTTTTTCTCCTAAGGCTGGGGACAAGTTCAGACATGAAATGGCTCCCAGCTGCCAGAAGTCTCCTTCCAGATGTACAGTAAGCCACAGCCATGGAAAAACCAGCTGCTACAATAACAAATTGAAAAGATCCTTTTGACACAGCCCTTTTAGCCTGTCTGATCTATAAAAGATAGATCATTCATTGTAAGGTGAATAAAATATTCTAAAATAGAAGAAACAAGTAAAGAGAACTTAATTCAAGTCTTTCCTATGATATGCAACTGCAGTTATTTTACTAAAAGAATCCACAAATGAATGCTACACTATACCAAAAGTAAATCAAATTCTCAAGTCCTAGGTTATTGATTTTGAAAAAGCTGCTTAAATTACTAGTATTATTAGTCTCAATTTTAATTTGGAGGGTGAAATTGTCTTTTCAAATTAAATTTTAAAACAAATCTATAATCATTATGTAAAAACTGTATGCATTCTGGTAATTAAAACTGCTTATGCAAACTTAATACTATTTACAAATAATGGTGACAATTCCTAACAGTATGCATTCGAAATCTAATTTGCAGTATATTAAAAATCACCTGGGTTTTCTTTCTCTCTCTCTCTCTCTTTCTGAAAAAAAGGACAAAAGCGTAAGGAAAATCAGACCATTGCTTTGCTAGAAGATAACTCTGACTGCAATAATAAACTGGTACTTTCCCTCCACTGCCCTCTCCTGAATTTACTTTCTCCTACTTAGTATATAGCTTCTAAGTCTTGAAACAGGTAAATAAAACCCCACTAAGTATTTCATCTTCTAAAGACAATTTTATAAAGACTGTGGTCACAATAAGCAAAAGCACAAATGAGCAACTGAACCTCCCCCTGGGGGTAGGGGGGGCAGGTAGCCCATGGCCACTGCATATGGGCACACGCCTTCAGGCACACACCAGCAGGTACATACCACCCACAGAAGGAATGAGTTGCAGGGAGAAGACGATGGAGAACAAATTAGTATCTCACATCTGCACTCGAGACATTGTGCCCTTCCTTTTTTTCTTTTTAAACCAGCCTCTATCATTCTAGGTTCATACTGTCACATACATTAAGGGAACTATTTTTTTAAATCTCCAGAAAATAAATTCCATAAATGAAGTTTCCTAATGTATAACCTCACTATAACAACTTTAAAATAAAAATTATAATTTTATTAAAAGATTTAGTATACATTAGTATTAGAATACAGTATACAGCATATAAGTCAATATACACTTATACTGACTTTTTAAACCATGGATTTTTTTTTTTTTTTTGAGTTGGAGTCTCGCTCTGTCACCCAGACTGGAGTGCAGTGGCCGCTCCCGGCCACCGCAGCCTCGACCTGCTGGGCTCCGGCGATCCTTCTGCCTCAGCCTTCCAAGTAGCTGGAACTACAGGTGTGCACTACCACGCCCAGTTAATTTTTGATTTATTGTAGAGATGAGGTCTCGCCAAGTTGCCCAGGCGGGTCTCGAACCCGCGGGCTCAGGCAATCCACTCACCTCAGCCTCCCAAAGCGTGGGATTACAGGCTGAGCCACCGAGCCCGGCTGATACGGGAATTTTAATGACTGTGCTGGTCTCTGCTTCCTTCTGCAGTGACACAGGCACCAGGCGGGCAGGGACATGTCTGCTGATGTGTGCTGCCTCTCCATTCCCCAGCATGGGGATTGACGCTTAGTAGGTGCTCAATAAAAATGTGTGAATTGTAGTTTGTTATAGTAGAAAGAACAGAGAGAGGCTGGGCACAGTGGCTCACGCCTATAATCCCAGCACTTTGGGAGGCCGAGGTGAGAGGATCGCCTGAGCCCATGGGTTTGAGACAGCCTGAGCAACTCATCTCTATGATAAATCAAAAAATTAGCTGGGCATGAGTTCACATACCTGTGGCTCCAGCTACCTGGAAAGCTGAGGCGGAAGGATCACCAAAACCCAGCAAGTCGAGGCTGCGCAGTGGCCGTGAGCGTGCACTCCAGCTTGAGTGACAGAGTAAGACTCCAACTCAAAAAAAAGAAAGAAAAAAGAAAAGAAAGAAAAAAGAAAGAACAGAGAGAGAAGCCTGGGCTCAAAGCCAGGGTTCACTGTGTCAATCCAGTGACTTGGGCAAGTCCTGTGACCACGGGGAGACTGAATCACATGGGGAGCATAGCCCCTTCCTCTCAGAGTTGCAGTGTGTTTAATTGACTGCATATGGGTGAAACCCCAGGCACATCCTAGAGTTTCTGGCAGCCGGCGTAGTGAAGGAGCATCCAGGGCCCATGGGCCGGGAGTGTGGACTGGGGTTAGGGTTAGTGCCAGGGTCATTAGGGCTAGAGCTAG
>CAUYQG010075242.1:0-26271 GCA_963574415.1 Tarsius wallacei | reverse complement strand
ATTTTTTTGATTTGTTGTAGAGATGAGGTTTTGCCTGCCCAGGCGGGTCTCGAACCCGCGGGCTCAGGCAATCCACTCACCTCAGCCTCCCAAGGCGCGGGATTACAGGCTGAGCCACCTAGCCCGGCTGAAAAGAATTTTTCAAACAATTTAATAGATAAATGTTAAGGTTTTTCTTCATTATTATAGATTCCTGGAGTACAGTTATTCACCATGGTGTTATTTGTTGAAACATCCTTTTATCTGTTTTTGTAACATATAGGTCCTTGATGGCAAAGAAGAGGTTGAGAAACAACATAGAGAAAACATTAAAAAATTAAATTCTGTGGTAGAACGTCAAGAGAAGGATCTTGGCCGACTTCAAGGAGAAATGGATGAACTTGAAGAAAAGAATCGAAGTATTCAGGCTGCCCTGGATAGTGCATACAAGTAAGAAAATGAGCAAATATGCAACCCATGTAAAATGAATTATCAGAGTAGGATGTTGAAAGAAATACTTTTTCTATTATCTGGTCACTAGCAACATTTATAAACTCAATCTAATTTTTTAAGAGAACTTACTGATCTTCATAAAGCCAATGCTGCAAAGGATAGTGAGGCACAGGAAGCTGCTCTCAGCCGGGAAATGAAAGCTAAAGAAGAACTTTCTGCAGCACTAGAGAAGGCCCAAGGAGAAGCCCGTCAGCAGCAGGAAACATTAGCAATTCAAGTAAGCAGTGGATAATAAAGTTATCTTTTAAATATTTGTGCTTCTGCAAATTAAACAATTCTTTAGCTAGTTTGAATCAAACCTTTTGTAGGTTTTTTTTGTTTTTTGTTTTTTGCTTGTTTTTTGAGTTGGAGTCTCACTCCATCGCCCAGGCTCACGGCCACCCCAGCGTCAACCTGCTAGGCTCTGGTGATCCTTCCACTTCAGCCTTCCAAGTAGCCAGAACTACAGGTGTGTGCTACCACGCCGTCTAATTTTTTGATTTTTTATTGTAGAGACGAGGTCTCACTATATTGCCCAGGCTGGTCTCGGACCTGTGGGTTCAGGCAGTCCTCTCACCTCGGCCCCCCAAAGTGCTGGGATTACAGGCTTGTCTCACCGCACCCAGCCTTTTTTTTTTTTTTTTTTTGAGTTGGAGTCTCACTCTGTCACCCAGGCTGGAGTGCAGTGGCACGCTCACGGCTACCGCAGCCTCGACCTGCTGGGCTCAGCTGATCCTTCTGCCTCAGCCTTCCAAGTAGCTGGAACTATAGGCACACGGCAACACTCCTGGCTAATTTTTGATTTATTTTAGAGATGAGATCTTGCCAAGTTGCCTAGGCTGATCTCGAACCCCTGGGCTCAGGCAGTCCTCTCACCCGGACCTCCCAAAGTGCTAGGATTATAGGCGTGAGCCACTGCGACCAGCTCATGTGTTAGCTATCAAAGAGTACTGGATTGTGCTAAACTTAGTTTTGTGTGTGTGCATTTAAACTGTTGTTAAATTGATACCTACATTATTCCATTCAGACAATTTGAGAGTATTATGAAAACTAGAGACCCTCTTACCAGAGGAGTGCATATACGCACATAAATATTGCATGTAATTAAGAAAATTCATTTAACTCCTGAGCTCATTTATAATAACTGTGGGAGTCCATGGACCTCAGATGAAGGGGGAAAAACAAAATGTGGCAGGCTTTGTCTTATAAAAACATCAGTTGGTGGGCATATGGGTTATTTCCACTTTTTGGTTATTAGTATTAATGTATAAATGTTAATGTATAAATTTAACATATGTTTTTAATTCTCCTGGATGTATGAAGGGTGCCAAAGAAACGTGTACACATTTTAAGAAAGGAGAAAACTATATTAAGATTGTAATACTTGATATATATTGGTAAAAGATTAACACAAGTCATGTCATGACTTCTACAGTTGTAAGAGGTACTCAAAGTGGTTACCATCAGTGTGAAAGTAATACATAGATAGCATCTCTTAAAATTATATATCCTTGGGTCATATGGGTCATCTGTAGTTAACTTTTTTTTTTTTTGAGTTGAGGTCTTGAGTCCTGCTCTGTCGCCCAGGCTGAAGTGCTGTGACACAAGCATGGCTCATGCAGCCCTCAACTTCCTGGGCTCATCTGATCCTTCTGCCTCTGTCTCCCAAATAGCTGGGTCTACAGGTGCATACTACCACACCCAGTTAATTTTTTGATTTTTCGGAGAGACAAGGTCTCATTGTGTTGCTCAGGCTTGTCTCGAACTCCTAGGTGCAAGCAGTGTCCAGCCAATATATTTAATTTTTGGAGAGCTGCCAAACTTTTCCATGGCTGCTGCATCATTTTACATTCCCACCAGCAGTAGATGACGGTTTCAGTTTCTCTGCACCCTTGCCAACAATTGTTATTACCTGTTTTTTTAAATTGTCATCTTTTTATTGGGTATAAAGTGGTAACCGAGTGTGGTGTTGATTTGTACTTCCTCAGTGATGACTAGTGATGTTCAACATCTTTTCATGTGCTTATCGGCCATTTATATATCTTTGGAGAAAGGTATTCAAGCACTCAAATTATTTGCCCATGAAAAATTATTTTTTAATTGAGCTCTTTGTCTTTTAATTGTTGAGTTATTAGAGTTCTTTTTCTATTCTGCATACTAGACCCTTACCAGATACAGAGTTTGTAAATATTTTCTCTATTTCTTTGGGTTGTCTTTCGCTTTCTTGATGGAATCCTTTAATGCACAAAAGTTTTTTAATTTTGATGAAGTTAAGCTTATGTATTTTTTCTTTGGTCGCTTCTGCTTCAGACATCATATTTATTTATTTGTTTATTTTTTTCTTTCATTTTCACCTGGTTCTTGATGTGCATGACATCATATTTAAGAAACCATTGTTTAATCCAGGCTTATGCAGATTTTTGCCAGTTTTCTTCTAAGAGTTATAGCTCTCCTATTTAGGTCTTTTGCATGGTGCTAGCCAGTTGTCCCAACATCATTTGTTGAAAAAACTATTCTATTGACTGCTGTGTACTATAGATTTAATTTTACATTTTGAATATGTAAACCATTTACATGATTCCAAAATGAGAGTTAGCAATATATATTCAGATATTTGCTTCCAACCTAGCCACTGTCCATTCCCTCTCTTTGTCTATACATAACCTTTACTAGTGTTTAGTTTATCTTTTTAGTATTTCTATTCATAAATGCAAGAAAATATGTATATCTATACACTTACATGTTATATATGTACACATTTACTTATACACATATTTAGTTATACTTCCCTCATTTTTTTACATGAAGGATACTTTATTATTTATACTATTTTATAACTTGTTTTATTTACTTAGTAAAATATCCTGATGAATACTCTATAGTAGATCACAAAGCTTTTTAAGAAAAATTTTTTTACAGTTTTATAACAAAGTATTTTTATCTATTATTGATTGATAGATATTTGGATTATTTCCAACATTTTGCTATTATAAGTTATGCTGTGGCCCATATATCCCTTGTGTTTCTGCCACCCTGTCACTGGGATAAATAAAATATCAATATTTTAAATTAAAAATGCTGCCGGGCTCAGTGGCTCAACCTATAATCCCAGCACTTTGGGAGGCCGAGGTGAGTGGATTGCCTGAGCCTGTGGGTTCGAGACCCACTTGGGCAACTTGGAGAGACCTCGTCTCTACAATAAATCAAAAATTAGCTGGGCATGGTAGTGCACGCCTGTAGTTCCGGCTACTCAGAAGGCTGAGGCGGAAGGATCGCCGGAGCCCAACAGGTCAAGACTGCGGTGGCTAGGAGCGTGCCACTGCACTTCAGTCTGGGCAACAGAGTGAGACTCCAACTCAAAAAAAAAAATGCATTAGAACAATAATAAAGAAGAAATAAGGGGAATGGAAGATGGAACATATATGGGGCAACCATCCATAAAAGCCATCACCTTTTATAAGTATTATCAGTTTTGTGTATTACCCTCTTATCCTTGTCTATGTGTGTACTTTTTGTAGAATTGATACCATACATATTATTTTATAGTTTTTTTCTATTTAATATTAAATCATATCTTTTTTTACATATTTTATACATTCATCATGATTTTTAATTTTTAATGTATCAACATTTACAAATATAGATTACTACTAATGGATATTTAGACTATTTCCAGTTTTGTTTTGTTTTTGCTAGTCTACCTAGTACTATAGGGAACATCTCTGTGTTTACATATCTGCTTTTGTTGAGTAAATTCCCAGGATTGGGTTGACTAGGTAGAAGGATGTGAGAAGTTTGATGATTCTTTAAACATGTTGCCATAATATTTTCCAAAAAGGCTATGGAAGTTTGCAATGTGTTCATTGTGTATGAATGTAGCATCTAGTTTTTATAGCTTATATAGCTCCTGTCACATTCTGCCTTATGTAGCAAACATTTGTGGATGCATTGTCTATTCTCCAATATTATGATAATGGGCGTGCCTTGTATATATTTATGTGCTTTTCTTTGTTTAATAGAGTGCTTTTTAAAGTAGATATTGAATATACATACAGTTTTGGAATTACTGGATGAATGGAATGTATGATAATCATTTGTAAAAGTTATTGGGGCTGGGCTCGGTGGCTCAGCCTGTAATCCCGTGCTTTGGGAGGCTGAGGTGAGTGGATTGCCTGAGCCTGTGGGTTCAAGACCCACCTGGCCAACTTGGCGAGACCTCATCTCTACAGTAAAATAAAAAAAATTAGCCGGGCATGGTAGCACATGCCTGTAGTTCCAGCTACTTGAAGGCTGAGCAGAAGGATTGCCGTAGCCTAGCAGGTCGAGGCTGCGGTGGCCGGGAGTGTGCCACTGCAATCCAATCTGGGCGATAGAATGAGACTTCAACTCAAAAAAAAAAGTTCATTGGATAGTATCAAGTATTTTACATGAACAATAGGTTGACACAACACTAAATGTGTAGTTAGCAGGAAGGTATAGGTAATGCTTTGACATTGTGACAGTATATTGTTTCTCTTCCTGCAGGTAGGGGACCTCAGACTGGCACTGCAACGTGCAGAACAAGCAGCTGCCAGAAAAGAAGATTATTTACGCCATGAGATTAGTGAACTTCAACAGGTACTGTTGCAGTTTTCCTAAACACAAATCTGAAAAGTTATGTATTTTTCTAGAAATAAAAAAGTACTCAAGTTATATTGTTCATGGAATTAAGAGGATTACTACCACACTTATCATTTGATGTATTTTTGTGACGTTTATGAATAAAATCAGAGTAGGCATCTTAAAAATATATACAGGAAAATCCCTAATTTTGTTTTACAGAAAATCATTTAATCATGATAGACTTGTGTATTCATTGTTGCTTTTTCACTTGTAATAGTTTATTAATGATTATCAATCTTCAGCTACTGTGGTGCAGGTAATCAGTGCACAGTTCCTATGCTGCTACTCTATTTTTATTCAGTGAACATTCATAGGAAATGCGAAAGGAAATACCAGCTTAGATTGATCTTTTTGTTTTTACAAATACTTAGAAATATTGGATGAGAAGGCAACTACTGAGAGGTTTGGAGGAACTCTTTTTTTCCCTTCAGGTATTTAAAAATTGCTAGGACCAGTGGCTCACACCTGTAATCCCAGCACTTTGGGAGGTGGAGGCAAGAGGATTGTCTGAGTCCAGGGGTTCAAAACTAGCCTGGGAAACTTGGCAAGACCTAATCTCTACAATAACTCAAAAAATTAGCTGGGCGTGGTGGTGCACGCCTATGGTTCTAGCTACTTGGATGGCTGAGGTGGAAGGATCACCTGAGCCAAACAGATCGAGGCTGCAATGGCCATGAGTGCTCCACTACACGCCAACCTGGGTGATATAGTGAGACGCCTACTCAAAAAAAAAAAATTACTTTAGAAATACTTTGTAAAGAAGCAGTTATTTGCATACTCTATTACACAGCTTTGAACAGTTAGAAAAATAATTTAATAGACTGGGCTCGGTGGCTCAGCCTGTAATCCCAGCACTCTAGGAGGCCGAGGCAAGTGGATTGCCTGAGCCTGGGGTTCAAGACCACCTGGACAACTTGGCGAGACCACATCTGTACAATAAATCTAAAATTAGCTGGACGTGGTAGCTTGCACCTAAAGGCTGAGGTGGAAGGATCACTGGAGCGCAGCAGGTCAATGTTGGGGTGGCTGTGAGTGTGCCACTTCACTCCAGCCTGGGCGATGGAGTGAGACTCCAACTCAAAAAAGAAGAAAAAAGAAAAAAAAATTTAATAAAAAAGCAAATAATTCTGTCATGGGAATTAATTTCTCCAGAAATCTCTATCATAAAGTTTAGGTTTGCTAGTGTTTTTATTGCTGTCAGTGGTAATGACTTAAGAATTTCATGATTCAGAGACTCCAGGAAGCAGAGAATCGAAACCAAGAACTGAGCCAAAGTGTTTCATCAACCACGAGACCATTGCTTCGACAGATAGAAAATTTGCAAGCAACTCTAGGGTCCCAGACATCATCGTGGGAGAAGTTAGAGAAGAATCTTTCTGATAGGCTTGGTAACTGCTTCAGTTTTTATGCTCGATGCAGAAACCCTTTCGCCTTGTTTATAGAATTATTAATTAATTAGAATAATGGTATAAATTGAAATTCACTTGCTCTGATAGTTACATTTTGTGTCTAACATGTAGATTTTTTACTTCTTCTCCTTTTCCACATTTATTTTTAATACCTTCATTGTATCTCCTTCAAACCATGTTTCCCCCCTTTCACAAGATACTGGGTAAAATACTTCCATGTCATCCTTTTATTCATTTTTATAGATGATACACTATAGATTTTTTTTTCTTACCTATTGTTATATCTGACCCCTGTCTAGCTTGTCTGCAACAGTATAGGAGGTAGAGATCAGATATGATTCTTATCACTGGTAGAATTCCAAAAGCAAACATAGGTCTAAGGAGAGTCAGTGTCAAACCCTAGAAAAGAGATGCCATGGAGTTTTAAGATTCCATATTCTGCTTCTTTACAGATGTACCTAGGTTGCCCTTCTGTGCTATTAATAAAAAGAAAATTATTGTTCCAAGGTGTTTCTCTTCAAGTACAGATAGGTAGTGTATGTATATATCCGATATCCCAGAAGCTAGCAAATTCATGAAAAATTCATATATGCCTTTTGTACCTAAAACTAACTGTAATTTGAGAGATCACAGTACAGTGTTGAAAGCAGACCTGAATGGGGGTCAGGAGACATGGACTCAGGGTGTTTTGTCTTGTTTTATTTTGTTTTGAGCCATCTAGTCAAACAGTCTAGAGCAAGCCACTTATATTGTTCCAAACATTTTCTCTGTGCAACTCTGTGAATCAGGAGAGTGAACTAGATTGGTAGGGCTTTCTGATGGTATTCTATGGACTCTTGGATGCCTTTGGAGCTGCTGTCATAGCGAGAGCTAAGCTTGATAAATAAGGGACTGGGCTCCTCAGGTTGCTTTAATAAAAATAGGACCTCCTTTGTCTGTCTTTAAAATTGGAGTTTCATGTAAGATTTTTGTCCAGGTAAAGATATAGCTACTTAAAAAAATGTACCAAACTAGATGAATCTTCAAATATTTAAAAACATATAGGCATTGACTGGGTACGCTGGCTCCTGCCTGTGATTCTAGCATTTTGGGAGGTCAAGGTGGCAGGATCACTGGAGCCTTGGCAACAAAGTGAGACCCTTTTTCAACTAAAAATAGAAAAATTAACCAGGCCTGGTGGTGTATGCCTATAGTCCCAGCTACTCAGAAGGCTGAGGCAGGAGGATCACCTGAACCCAGGAGTTCAAGCCTGCAGTGAACCATGATTGTGCCACTGCACTCCAGACTGAGTGAAGCATTGTACAAAATAAAATAAAGTACATTTTTTATGCATAAATTTTATGTCACTTATCTATAAGAACTTCTTTGAGACCAATGTGATATGAAATATGAGACATCTGAAATGGATAACTTTTGAAGTGAAAATTTTATTTAGCAAGCTGGTAATTTTGTGGTTTGTAGACTGGAGTATATATTTCCATGGGGATATCTTGTATTATGATGAAATATAGGCAAAGCCACAGGACAGACATACCATAGAATACTATTAAAAGGAATATAGAATGTAAAATATGAAATTAGGTATTCTTAGGTGGGGAAAAAATATGAGAATTCTTGCCTTAGTCAAATCTCAGCGTTTTACCCACTGTTTTTTTTGTTTTTGTTTTTGTTTTTTTTTTTTTTGAGACAAGGTCTCACTCTATTGTCTAAGGTCGAGTGCAATGGCACAATCCTGGCTTATTACAGCCTTGACCTCCTGGATTCAAATGAGGCTCTCACCTCAGCCTCCCCCACTAGCTGAGACTATAGGTGTGTACCACCATGCCTGGCTAATTTTTTTAAACAATTTTTTTGTAGAGACGAGATTTGACTGTGTTGCCCAGGCTGGTCTCGAATGCTTGAACTCAATTAATTCTCCCACCTCAGGCTCCCAAAGTGCTGAGTTTACAGGGATGAGCCACTGTGCCCAGCCTCATTTCTCCTTTTTAATTGAAAATTTTAATTGAGATAATTGTAGACTCATATGCAGCTATAAGAAATAATATAGAATGTTTCCTTGCACTTTGCCCAGTTTTCCCGAAGTTGAAAATTTTGCAAAATCAATGTATAATATCACAACCAGGGTATTGACAATGACATAATTACCGATTTTATTCAGTCCCTAGTTTTAGTGGTACTCGTGTGTGTGTGTGTATGTGTGTGTGTGTGTGAAGTTCTGTACAGTTTTACCACTTGTGTAGGCTTATCACCATAGTCAAGATACGGAACAGTTCCAGCACCATAAGAGTCCCTTATGTTGTCCTTTGATAAATATACCCTCTCTTCCCTTTTGCATATCCCTAGCAACCAGTAATCTGTCCTCCATTTCTAAAATTTTGTCATTTCAGAAATGCTGTACAGATAAATTTGTACGATATATGACATTTGGGATTGGCTTTTTTCCACTCAGCATGATTCACTGGAGGTTCATACAAGTTGTTGTTTGTATCAGTAGTTAGTCTTTTATTGCTGAGTATTACTCCATGATATGTATGTACCACAGTTTGTTTAACCATTCTTCTGATGAAGAATGTCTGGGCTGATTCAGGTTTGGCTATTACCTGGAATAAAGCTGCTGTGAATATTCATGTACAGTTTTTAGTGTGAATGTAAATTTTATTTCTTTGGATAAATGCCCAAGTGTGTAGATGCTCGGTTGAATGGTGGTTGCATGTTTAATTATTTATTTTTTTTAAGTCATTGCCAAACTGTTTCCAACATGGCTATATGACAGTAATCTAGTTTCTTCACATCCTTGCCAACATTTTGTATTGTCCCAATGTATTTTCCTTTTAGTTATTCAGACAGGTGTGTAATCATATTCATTATGATTTTAATTTGCATTTCCCTAACGACTAATGATGTTGAACCTCATTTTATGTCCTTAATTTCTGTTTGTGGATCCTCTGTGGTAAAATGTCTATTCATGTCTTTTGCCTATTTTCTCACTGGATTGTTTATATTTTCTGTGTTGTGTTTTGAGAGTTCTTTATATATTCTACATGCTAGCCCTAGATGTGTAGTTTTCATTTTTTTCCCAGTCTATAACTTGTGTTTTCATACTCTTCATAGAACAAAAGTTTAAAATTTTGAAAGTCTTTGTTTTGTCACTTTTTCTTTCTGTCTATGGCTTATGCTTTTGATATCAAATCTAAGAACTTTTTACCTAAACTTAGAACCTAAAGATTGTCTCCTGTATTTTTTCCTGAAAGTTTTATAGTTCTATGTTTTTATTGACTATCATCTGGCCAGGCTTGGTGGCTTAGCCTGTAATTCCAGCTCTTTTGGAGGCTGAGGCAAGTGGATTGCTTGAGCTTGTGGGTTCAAGATCAGCCTGGGCAACTTGGCGAGACCTAGTCTCTACAACAAAATAAAAAATAGCTGAGCGTGGTAGCATGCTTCTGTAGTTCCAGCTACACGGAAGGCTGAGGCAGAAGGATTGCTGGAGCCCGGAATGTCAATGCTAGAGTGGCCGTGAGCGTGCGTGCCACTGCATTCCAGCTTGGGCGAAGGAGTGAGGCTCCAACTCAAAAAAAAAAAAAAAAGACTATGATCCATTTTGAGTTTTTTAAGCATGATGTGGCGTTTAGGTTGAGATTTTTTTTTTTTTTTTTTTTTGGTCTATGGATATCCAATTGCTCCTGAGTCATTTGTTTATTCACTGCTCTTTTGGTGTATGACTTCACTTTCAAATTACTGTAAGTCCCCTACATGCGAGTTCCATTCCAAGAGCATGTTCGTAAATCCAACAGTTAGTCTAGGTACCCAACTAACACAATCGGCTATATAGTATTATGTGTAACAGATTTTTAATACTTTTCACACAAATAATACATAAAAAGCAAACACAAAAAATAAAACACTTTTAATCCTACAGTGTAGTACCTTGAAAAGTATAGTATATCATTATCACTTGGCGCGTCTTAGCAGTACCAGCTACATTACTGCTGCTTTTACATCCTGGGCTTGAAAAAAAGATACTGTACTACTGTACTCTATAGTACGGCAAAGTACACAAAAGCACTACCACTTGTAGAGGATACGTGCACATGACAATGTACACCAGCCACATGAACTAACTTATGTGATTGGACATGTGAATGCACGTTTGCATTTTGATAGTTTGCAACTTGTAGGTTCATATGTAGGGGACTTCTTGTAAAATACTTTGGGAAAAGTGATAGAGCAAGTATGAGTTAAGATTGGTTTATATGTCTCAGTAGGCACTTCTGCCTTTGGTAATAAGTAGTTATCAGTTGTAAGCGTGGCTACTTGTGTCATTAAAAGTTTGAGGTCAGAATCAACTTGGTAAGTTGGTCTCTGGAGTATATTTGTATGTATTTTTTTTTCTTTCTATCCTACAATCAGGTGAATCCCAGACCTTACTGGCAGCAGCAGTTGAAAGAGAACGTGCAGCTACAGAAGAACTTCTTGCCAACAAAGTTCAGATATCTTCCGTGGAGTCACAGAATTCTCTCTTAAGGCAGGAAAACAGTAGATTTCAGGTCCAGCTAGATTCAGAGAAAAATAGGCTAAGAAAACTGGAGGATGAAAATAATAGGTGAGCACGTGTTTTGAGTAGTATTCTTGGTAGTTTCACAATATTTTAAAGCATATTTTAAAAGTATGTTGTTGGCTTTTAGCTTTATAGATCTGAGAAATAAAAGCGTTTAAAGTCAGGGACATTAGTAATAAGATGTTATGGCAAGATAATACTGGGATTCATTGGACCTCATACAGGTTCTTGAAATTGTGTGACATGTTTTGTATTTGTATTTTTTCAGGGAAAGTGTTCATACCTTTAATCATCTATTTTTAAAGGGGCCTATAATACCACAAAACAGTTTTGGAGACCACTTATTGGAGTTATTTTTATGTTGTAAGAGTTTTAGTAGCATTCTAGTCTTTCTAAATAAATGTCTCAGTTCTTGGAAGCCACACTGTAAAATCCATCTATCTAAGATTATATGTGTTAAGGCTGTGATTGGTGTGTTTTCATTTTCTTCCTTGGAAATTTTACTTTTAAAAAAAATAGTCCCGTAAAAGTGATTAATACAGTAAAATATCTGAATTTTTATAAACATTTTCATAGATCTCCCTAATGAAATTTTGCAGACTCCAAATTTATTATAGAATGGTGATACTCAAACATTTTTTGTGAAGTTTCTTTTTAAATGAAATATTAACCCAGAGCCTCAATAAATAAAATGCACAGAATTAGAGCTTTTCACTTGTAGTTTGGCTTCTGAGTGGAATCCAAATGATCTGGAAAATAATTTGAAAATTCCTGATGTCAAGCTGGTAATAAAAATGACTTTTAAATATTATATAACTGGAGTTAATAGAGTAGTGAGTTTTTAGTAGTCTGTACTAACATCTTTTTTTATTTCTTTATTTCCCTTTGGCTTAATAGGTACCAAGTTGAATTAGAAAACCTAAAAGATGAATATGCAAGAACACTTGAAGAGACAAGGAAAGAAAAGGTATTTCTTTTCATGTTTGCTCATCTCTTAGGTTTACCTTAGGAAACGGCTGGGGATGGTAACAAACTAATGAGGTGACGAGATGAAATGGGTGATGCCACTGCTTTTGGAACCTGGTTTTTAGTAGTAAAACAAATTCCTAGCTTTGAAATTGACTTATTTTGATGGCATGATGGTATCACAGAAATTGTCTAATTCTCTTTCCCCATTAGACAATGTTGAGTAGTCAGTTAGAAATGGAAAGGATGAAAGTTGAGCAAGAAAGGAAGAAAGCCATTTTCACTCAAGAAGCACTAAAAGAAAAGGTTGGTGATTTTTTTGGTTTGTTTTTAGTGTAACCATTTAGTAGATGTTGTAGTTAATCATTGATTGTTTTGTAATTTTAGCTATGCTTTTATATGGACCTTTTTTTAATGCCTAAAATCAACATAGGGGTAAAATCTAGTAGTGTAATCAGTGTCTTCCTCAGAATGGATCCAAAGTAATTTGAGTATATCTGAAGAGATCTGTGGTTTCTAATATTTGAATTACAGAACCTCTTACCCCTTTTTAAATGAATTTTGTGGTCTCTCACTGAAACCAATGTACCTCCTTTAGCCCATAGGTATCTTAGGAGTAAAACTGGCTTGTTCATATTCTTTCTGGTAAATGAAAGTAATTTTTCTAAAGTGAGTTTTCTATATTTAAAGAATTGTAGTGTCCTTGGGTTAACATAATATATTAAAACTACCTGTATGTAAATTTAAATTAGCTTTGAGTTTATTTGGAAATTTAAAAAAATACACTAAAAATAAAATGAATAAGCCAAAAACTTTATAACTGCAAAACTTATCAGTAATTTTATATTAAGGAAATAAGTTTAATTGGTGGTATGTTATATAATATGAAGCAGTTAGTTCATATTTCAACAAAAACATTCTCATTCTATTTTTAAAAAAATCAACAAATTATGTTGTTTTAATATAAATGGGTCCTGAGATGAATTGACCAATTCTGTCTACACTTTTAATTACTAAACATTGCATCTTTGATAAGGCTTTAGAAATCATATTACTAACATTTCACAGGGAAATTGCTTTCTCTATTTATCTCTTTGCTCTTTAATCTGCGCTGAATATTTTTTATTTTACTTCCTAAGGAACGCAAGCCATTTTCTGTTTCTAGCACTCCCACCATGTCACGCTCGAGTTCTATAAGTGGAGTCGATATGGCAGGACTACAGACATCTTTTCTGTCTCAGGTGATGTTTTATTTTTTACTTAGTGCTTAGTTCTTAAGCTGAATAATGATAAAGGGAATATGCAAATGGTTGACTGGCTGGTACCATGACCTTGCCATTTCATAGGCAGTTTTTCTGAATATTTGTGGAAGAGTGCTATTTGCAGTAAGGAAATATAGATATTTTTTGTGTTTGAGAAAACAGACATTTTAAAGCAAGAATTGACATTTCCATTTTGTTGGAACCTAATAATGGAGCACATTCTATGACAACCGAATCACTGTGTGCTTTTTTAAATGAACATAGGATGAGTCTCATGATCATTCATTTGGACCAATGTCTGCATCAGCAAATGGAAGCAATCTTTATGATGCTGTAAGGATGGGAGCAGGCTCAAGCATTATTGAAAATCTACAGTCGCAACTAAAGCTAAGGGAAGGAGAAATTACTCATTTACAGGTATTGGAAAAGTTTGTACTTTATAAGTAATTGAGATTTTGGGGCCCAATAAATAGTACCTTCATTTCCACCTGAATTCTGAGAAAATTGAGAAATAATGTGAAATAGTGTGGCATGTGAAACCCAAAATGTGTAACATATATTAATGATAAATGTTTGTTCGAGAAATTAGCTAAGGATAAGAGCCTAATAAGTCTGTTAATTGCCAAGATTAGGCAGGTTTATCTGCTTTGTCACAGGAAATGCTGAACTGGAACAGGCCTCCCATGTGTTGTGGCCTGCCCAGGTAAGACGTAAGTACCTAGGAGCAAAGAATGCTTCGTCTTCTCAGACAACTCTTTCCCAACAGCAAATGGGAAGTTGCTGATCTAGGTATGCCCATTTTATTCTTCTCAGATTTATCACTTAGATATGTTGTTCCAACATATCTAATAATTTATCACTTAGATATGTTGTTCCTCTTCCAGCAAGGAATGAATAAAAGGATTGAGAGAGGTTAGAACTGTTACACCCTGCACATGGAAGGAAACAACAGGAGTTGTTGAGGGAGCATGTTCACATCCTATCTATTATTCTTTTTAAAAACTTTATGCAGTATGTTAAATGGCAAAATGTTTTACAAGTTGAGCATCCCAAATCTAAAAATCCAAAATATGAAGTACTCCATAATTTGAAACTTTGAGCTCACACCATGCTCATTGGTGCGTTTAAGATTCCCAGATTTGGGATGCTTAACCAGTAAGTATATATATATAATACAAATATTCCAAAATCTGAAAAAATTAGAAATCCAGAATACTTCTGGTCCCAATCATTTTGGACAGGGAATACTCAACCTGTAACCATTTTCAGTGTTAAACTTGATACACTCATAAGTAAAGAAAACTTCTATCCTCATTATATACATTTAGTTCTATGAAAATATTACTCAGTTAAAGAAGAACTGGAATTGACAAAAAATAGAATAATCTTAATTCAGATATGTTTGTGTAAACTTAGTATACTGTGCTTGAAGCTGCATTATACTATTTTGGGGCTGCATTAACATATTTTTATTGCTCTGGGTTCTTGTAGTTTAGAATAACTGAAATGTATGTAATTTCCTTAGATTCGCAAAAAATATATGGTTGTCTTTTCAAACAGATGATTGGATTTTTTTTACTTCTTTATTGCTGTTGCATACTAAACCCTGTAAATGACATAACTCTCAGTAAGGACCCTTTTTCCCCCACTGTATCCTTTACTGAAGAAAGAGCTCAGGGTTATGTATTGACATGTTTGTTTCTTCAAAAATAACACCTTAAATATGTTTATATTAGTGGGAGTATTAAACAAGATATGTTTTGATTTAAACTGTTTTTTGGTAATGTTTCTCAGCTAGAAATTGGAAATCTAGAAAAAACTCGATCAATAATGGCTGAAGAACTAGTTAAATTAACAAATCAAAATGACGAACTTGAAGAGAAAGTAAAGGATATACCCAAACTTCGAACTCAGCTAAGAGTAAGTATTCTTCACTTTAAGGATGAGTTTAAGATATTTTAATCTAATTACATTAAATCTTATATTTTTAATTCATAAGAAATGCAAGTATGTATGCTTTAGTGAATTCTTTGGAAAGTAGAATATTGCTATTTGAGCAAAGAACTTTAAAAATGAATATTTTATCCTACTTGTGCCATTACATATTCAAAGTACTTTTCACAGTTGTATTTAGTCCTGGAATAGGAAAATAACTAGATTGTATTTGGCCAAGGCTTATTTATAGCATTGAACTTTGTAGTACTTAGTTGATTGATGTCATGTATCATTACAATTATTATATTAGGATGTTAGGAAATACTGTTAAACCATAATATGAGAATATATTTTCTTTTGACTTTTCCTGTGGGGTAAATGCCAGGTATTACTTAAACCACAATGAACCAGAGAGACTGAAATATCATCAAGTATGTTTAAATAATGGAAGAGAAGAGAGACTAGGTCATATATGGGAACAGTTGTAGATTTAATGGAGAGATATGGTAAAATTGATAGCTATCTAGCTTGGTTATTTTCTTTATTTTTTTAATTTTTTTGCTATCTAGACATAGACTGGATTGTAAGTTTAATTTTTAAAAGAGATGATTATATACTTTTGCTTAAATTGAATGTATTAACTCTTGAACCATGTATGATAATATAAGTATAATATAAAAAATGATTTGTATAGTTATTTTTAAAATTAAAAACAAATACATTTTGCAGGATTTGGATCAAAGATACAACACTATTCTACAGATGTATGGGGAAAAAGCAGAAGAGGCAGAAGAACTTCGATTAGATCTTGAAGATGTAAAGAATATGTATAAGACTCAAATAGATGAACTTTTAAGACAGCGACTCAGTTAATTTGTGAAAAATTCCCATCAAACTGAATGTAAACATTTAAATATCTAAATGCAGACTTCCAATAAATTCTTTTATAGAATTAGAAAATGGAATTTACTGTAGAGTGAAAAATTTTTTAAAAAAACTTTTACAGTATGTAGTAATATTTACAGTTAAATTATTTTATGTAATATTTGAACTTTATTTTTGAAACTATTCTTTAAAGATTTATTTTTTAATGCATTCTTCTTTTGTTTTGCCTTAAATAGCACAGAGATTTATTTATCTTCATGTCAGTATGCTAGGGAAGGAACATGGTATTCATATATGTATTATAGGTATATACTAGTTGTATCTATAATTTATATGTGTTTGTATATATTGAAAACATTTAAAGAGTAATATTAACATATCAAAACTTTGAAATCTTTCACATTTTAATCTTCAACATAATTACTACTTATGAAAATGTACATTAAGTGTTAAAGTAAAAATGTTATTAAACTGTGGTTATTAAATTTTAATCTAATTTTTTTCCTTTAAAAGTAAAAGTCACTCACTGTCTGAAATCCAAAGAGTGAATAATTTAAACTTTGAAAAACTTTTAGTCTGAAAATTTATTTTATCCAACTTTCACAACTACACTATACAAATTTTGGTACCTTTTGGTACCAATCTAGATAAACTATACATAATCAAAGTTATCTAGGCATAATTGGATAGTGGAAAAAATATTTATAATTTTGTGATGGCATCAGTAACATTTAAATGATTTTGAAGTGGTATTGATTTATTACCCGATAAAATGGCCTAGAATTAATATAATAAAATTCTTAACATGATTTTCTCTTTAAAAATTACTTGTTTATAAACCCATATTTTTGGCACATTAAAAATGAATGTTTGATATTACAGACTATTCATAACAGAATAGAAAAATTATAGGAGTTAACTAGAATTTGGCATTTTATAATTCTTTGTGATTTATCATTTTATCCTTTTCTTGAAACTTTAAACACAAAGATAGCGTGGAATAGCTTTAGAAAATAACTATGCCTTCTTCTAAATGTTATTTTGTTCAAGAACTAACCAGGCTGTGTTTTAGACCTGTAAATATTTGATACATTTTATTACTAAAAGTTATTTAACTACTTTTACTTGCAAATAAAAACTCATTTAATTTTTAGTTGAATTTTAAACACTAGTACTTTGGAGTGTAGCTACAAAGTTTGCTATCTTGAAGAATTTGGAGAGCTTTTCAGGGCAATTCAAGAGACCTCATTTTTGTTCTTTTTGTATTCCAGACAGTATTGCTATCGTTGGGTTTCTGATTTGTAGCCTTAGTAAGTATTCTTTCAGTGTGAGCCAGATTTATAAAATTAGTTTTCTAAATTTTAGTGGAGACAGCAGTCTAATAGCTTTTGATCAGCTTGTTGGTTTTTTGTTTGTTTGTTTTTAACGTTCGGGGGCAGAATGGCAAGACTGATGAGCAGTAAGAAATATATAGAATTAGAAAAGACAGTAGTTTCCCCTTATCCACAGGGCACGTGTTCCAAAACTCCCAGTGGATACCTAAAACCACAGATAGTACAGAACCCTGTATATCCTATGTTTTGTCCTATATATACATACATACCTATGATAAAGTTTAATTTATAAATTAGACACAGAGATTAATGACAACTAATAATAAAATAGAACAACTAAAACAAGATACTAGAATAAAAGCTATGTGAATGTGGTATCTTTATCTCATCCTCAGAATATCTTATTTTACAGTACTCACCTATAATCAGTGGTTGACTGAATAACTGAAACCTGGAAAGATAAATTCTGGATAAAGGGGTACTACTGTATGGGCAACTTAAGTCACAAAATTCTGTTAAGCATTTGAAACTAGGAGCTTAGAAATTATGGAATTATCCTTTTAAAATATCCATTAGTAGAAAAAAACTCCAGTAGAAAAAACATTGAAATAAAACTCTCCTATACCTTTTAATTTTATAATTTAAACATTCTTTTTTCTTAATCCTTATTAACGTTAATAAATTCAATTAACTTAAAATTTTAAAGTTTTTAAAATTTATTTTAAAATGACAGCTATTTATGTTTCTGGCTATATATTACTGTATATTACTCTATAAATTGATAACTGATATTTACATTGATCTTTATTATATACCAAGTTCTCTCAATACAATTATAAGCTGAGAAAATATACTGAGTTTCTTGAAACACTCCAGTAGGTGGCAGAATACCTATTGAATATTGTTTGCTGTCTTTTGCTGTTTTCTTTAAACATCTTGTCTGTATTCTAGAAATTATATTCATATTTTAGTGGATAAGAAAATGGCTTGCAATGAGATGTTTCCATTCAAGAAAAAAAAAAGGTGCTACATATAATAATTTCAGAAATGTAAAAGAGGTGTGAACGTTGTTTGATGATATGTCAACAACTAAACATGAATTATAGGTGTCCTCTCAACTCTTGGAAGGCTAAATTGAGTCTACCATTTTTTACCTTTCATTTGTCCCTTTTTTGAGAACTTTCAGTTGGATAGTGTTTAGCATGTGGAAAGCACCAAATATATCCATATTGTGACTTAAAATATCCTAAATGTAGATAATTTCTGACCTAGAGAAACATGAATTTTTGCAGTTGAGTAAATGAAAAGTGTTCAGGAAGATTTTTTTCTCATGATCTCTCAATTGGCATTTGATTTATTAATTTTAAGTTTTATTTGAATGCTTATTAAAAGTTTATGGGCCAGGCATGGAGGCTCAATTCTAGCACTTTGGGAGGCTGAAGCAGGAGGATCATTTGAACCTAGGAGTTTGAGAACAGCCTGGGCAACATAGGGAGACCCTGTCTATATATCTTTAATTTTTTAAAAAAGCATATGATTTATAGTACTTAATACCTAGAAAATAGCCACAAGATAAAAGCAAAAATGACTGTAGATGTTTTATTGCTTACTGGTGGTTGTTTATAATGTATACATTATGTTTTAGTGTATAATAATTTTTATTTTCATTGAAAATGTTAATCTAATTTTCCCTATGCTAGATCCATTTTAAAATATAAAAATTTTAATCACTTTTTATAAAGGGCTAAAATACTGTGATTTAAACTACAGATTGATATATTTCAATTCTAAATGAAAGATAATGTAAATATAAGCATTGATCCGATTGAATAAAGATTTTTAAATAGTAACAATGTATTTCATTTTAACCCAATTTATGGTGGTCTGTAGCAGTTAATGAAGATAGTAATTTTTTTATTAATAGAGATACCTAGGCTGGTCTCGAACTCCTGGGCTCAAGTGATCCACCCTTCTTCACCTCCCAAAGAGTTGGAGTTACAGGCATGAGCCACCATACCCGCCCTGTATTGTTTTATGAAAATAATATAACTTACATAATTTGAAATTACTATTTTAAGAAAATGAGGATAAGCTTAAATTCTCTATGTTTTCAGAAAACATTTTAAGAATTTACTTATAACTAATTGGTAATTACTGTAAGGATGATTTATGCCAATTTTTAACCTTGTTCTTTTTTTTTTTGAGTTGGAGTCTCACTCTGGCGCCCAGACTGGAGTGCAGTGGCAGGCTCCTGGCCACCACAGTCTCAACCTACCTGCTGGGCTCCGGCGATCCTTCCGCCTCAGCCTTCCATAGCTGGAACTACAGGCGCACACTACCGTGCCCGGCTAATTTTTTAATTTTATTTTAGAGATGAGGTCTCGCCAAGTTGCCTGGGCGGGTCTCGAACCCGTGGGCTCAGGCAATCCACTCACCTCGGCCTCCCACAGCGCGGGATTACAGGCTGAGCCACTGAGCCCGGCCAACCTTATTCTTATAAAAAGTCCTCTAACATTTCTGTATTCAAATAGTAACAGATAAAATAAGTTGTCCTCTATTTCTGAGTTCATATTGCTTAAGCTTTATTACTGATCCTTTCAAATACTTTTAAGCTGCTGCCTTTATACATATGCATTTTACTTTTTAGCAAATTAAGAATTTTTTAAAAGATAGAATAGAAATTAAATGTCTTCATAATAACTAAATAAGTTTTCTCAGAACAAAAAGTGCTTTAGTAATTCACAAACGTGATTAAGATAATTTTCTCCTAGAGCTGATCGAAATTCCCCACACTGCTCCACTCCCAAGTAAGCTAAATTTAATATTTAGAATCTCAAATAATTAAACAAGGGGGAATGGCAGGATTTTCTGTTTAATATTAAATATTCTTGCTTTCAAAGCTGCTGATGGGTGAGGCATGGTAAATAGAAGTGTTCTTCTCATTTTTATACAATGTCATGCCCACTTGTCATTTTCAAAATTATTTTAACTTTTTTTTTTTTTGGCGCGTGCCTGTAGTTCCAGCTACTTGGAAGGCTGAGGTATTTTAACTTTTAAAAAATATACATTGTTCAAAAATTTGTGGTCATGTTGATAATGGGAAACAGTCTTATCTTGTCTGTGTTTTGCACTGTGTGAGCAATTATGTAGGATCATAATCCTGTATCTACTATTCTAAAATCTAGAAAGTGCTGAAAGTCATACATATTTTCATACATTTGCTGTCAATTCTACTTTGGTAGTAACACCTGACCAGCACTGACATAGGGCTATTTATAGTCTTTATCTCAGTGTGAATACTTATATGTTTTGTTGCAGAAATATTGTGTGAGATTATAGGGTACTGAGCCATGGCTGGATGGGGGTATTAGGTAATAAATAGCGCCTATCCTATTTTTAAAAATCCAGGAACGCATATGGTCCGAAGGATTTTGGAAAAGGAATTGTGTACCTGCACTATATTTTCAAGTCAACCTTTTAATATTGATATCATTGTCACCCCTCATTTTTGTTTTGTTTTTGAATTGGAGTCTCACTGTGTTGCCCAGGCTGGAGGTCAGTGGCACGATCAAGGGACACTGCAGCCTCAACCTCCTGGGCTCAAGCAATCCTTCTGCCTCAGCCTCCCAAGTAGTTGAGACTACAGGCGTGTGCTACCACACTTGGCTAATTTTTAAATTGTTTGTAGAGACGAGGTCTCGTGCTACCCAGGCTGGTCTCAAACTCCTAGGCTCAAGCAATCCTCTTGCCTTGGCCTTCCAAAGTGCTGAGATTATGGGTATGAGCCACCTCACCTGGTCTGTTACCCCCATTTTTAACATAAAGAGAGATTAAGTAACTTGCTCAAGGACATATGGCAAGTAAGTGGCAAAGCTGGGATTCTAATTTGTGCAGTTTGGCTCCAGAGTCCATGCTTTGAACCATTAACCATATAGTGCTGCTTTTCTTGTAAAATAATAAGCATATAAATCAACTATAGCATAAAATCAACTTTAGCCAAAATTTATTCACTTAAAACTTGAATATCTTTTAATTTTGGTTTAAATAGTTTGATATTTCCGAGAACCAGTGGACTACATTCTGCTGATAGTTTAGTATTTTGCCAGTTATAAGCTGTTCAAATTGTCAGTATGTGTGTGACCAGCAAACCCTATAACACATTTAGCAAACTTGCAATGTAAAAATTCGATTATACAAAACTTCAAACATACACAAAAGTAGAACAGTATTAATGGATCACAAGATACTCGTTAGCCATCTTCAGCAGCTCAATTGTTATAGCCCATCTTGTTTCATTTATACCTTACTTTTGTGCTTCCCTTTCAACCCTATACATTATTTTGAAGCAAATTTCAGACATATGATTTGATCAATCATACTTACCTACGTATTTCCAAAATGTAAGGACTTAGAAAATTACAGTGTCATTATCACACCCCCCCCCACTTAATTTAATTCCTAATGTCATTGGATATCCAGTCAATGTAATATTTCCATAGTAATCTTTGTTTTCTAAGGTTCATTTGTTTAGGCCAGGCATAGTGGCTCAAGCCCGTAATCCCAGCACTTTGGGAGGCCAAGGTGAGAAGATTGCCTAAGCCCAGGGATTCGAGACCAGGCTGGACAACTTGGCGAGACCTCGTCTCTACAATAAATCAAAAAATTAGCCAGGCATGGTAGCACATGCCTGTAGTCCCAGCTACTTGGAAGGCTGAGGCTGAAGGATCGTCTGAGCCCAGCAGGTTGAAGCTGCAGTGGCCGTGAGTGTGCCAATGCACTCTAGCCTGGATGACAGAGTGAGACTCGAACTCAGGAAAAAAAAAAAGTTCATTTGTTTGAAGCAAGATCCGAATAAGTTTTCCTCATTGTAATGGTTGGATTTGTCACTTGAATCTTTTAATCTCTTCCATTTCTCTCTCTCTTTTTTCCTTAATACTTGCCATTTCTACAAAGTTTCTTATTTGTAGAAGAAACTGGGTCACTTGTCCTGTAGAGTATCCCTTCATCTGACTGAGTGCATGCCTGGGGTTGTTCAGTGTGTTCTGCTTCTTATATTTATATGTAAAGGGAATTTTTTTTTTTTTTTTTTTTTTTTTTGGCAAAAATCATCAAGTGGAAGTGTGTTCTTCCAGTGGGAGATAAATAATATCTGATAGTCTCTCCTTTTTGTGATATAGCAATCATTGATGGTCCTTTCTTAAATCTATTAGTTCATAGAGGTTGTAGAATATTATTTTAATTTGTCATTTCTTTTTCATTTAGTAGCTGAAATGTTTCTGTAAAAATAAACTTTATCTCACCAACTATTTTGTTACTTGCATCACAGTTCATATAGGAAAGACAGAATAAATATGTTTGATCCTTTTCCTTTATTTGCGTTTTCAAAATAAGAGTTGGTTTCCTTCTATCATCAAAGATATACAATGACATTTTTGGCTTGCATTTGGTTTTTTGGTTGTGTCCTTTTGAATATTATGATTTAGGTGTATTTGTGCTTCATTACAGTTACCTTTATTGATGCTTTAATTGATTCTATCTTTGGGCAGAGGTAACCTTTTTCAGTTGATTCCTGTGTCCTTTTGATATGACCCTAATAGCCGTTGATTAGGCATAGCTTCCCTGTTTCCTGATGTAAGATAATTCAGGCTTGTCTAGTATAGTTCCTTCTACAGTCCCAAGATCATCCATTTTTCTGTGGGGTAAGTGTTTCTTTCAATGGGAAATGATTTGTGAAGATCACAGTCTGGGTGCAAGGGGTGCTTCTTGCTATTGAACAGGTTGTTTCTAGGCATCTTCAATGGAGAATGTAGAAGAGATTTGTTTTTAAAGATAAAATATATTGTTAATTTGTATTGAGACCTCCAATTGAAATTCATCTCTATGGCATGTCAAAAATTTCAGTTTCAAAGATGCCATCTTAATTACTTTTATTTGGTTTATCCCACAATACCAACATGCCACCAACAATTTGGTTACTGAAAACAGACTCTTTTTTTGGTAATTGTTTCAGTCTAGAGGATACATCCCACTAAAGAGATACAAATTATGTTTCAGCATTACTTGGGATAGTTCCTTTGAGTGATATGCTATAACTGGATAACATTTAGATTCATTTATTTTCATTTTACTTTCAAGGACTGCTTTTTAACTTTTCAATTTTGTTTCATAACATATTTACATGGTTCCAAAGCCATGTCTATGAAAAGTATATTCAAAGAAGTTACCTTCTGTCTTTGTTCTCTATACCCATATTCTCTCCTTTCCCATATAAGTGGTCATTTTAAATGTTATTTTATTTGTAAAATAAGTAAATTTATATGTGTGTGTATATTTTTCTTGGATAAATGGCAGCATTGTTACACGTCCTTTTTCTCAATAATATATCCTGCAGATAGAGATTTCTCAATTCTCTTTTATGCTTGCATAGTTTAACATTGTGTGAATAAACTGTAGTTTATTTAATGCCTCCTATTTATAGACATTTGAGTTTATTTTAATGTCACCTTGAAGAAAGCTTCAAATTAAATTGCAGCATTGATATTTTGAGGAGAAATTCTATGTTGAGAATGGCTGTTGCAGTAAGATAGAACTCAATCTCGTGTTCTTAAAGTCCATCATGTCTTGTTTCTCATAAGTGTGAATGACTACTCACTATGGAGCTATTCAAAATGGCATTGTGTAGATATACCAATTTGATTGGTTTGTATATCCTTGCAATTTGACTATTTTTAGAAATCTTGCATTACATTGTATATATACATACATGCACACAAAGATGGTGCCAAAAAATGTATACACATTTTAAGAAAGGAAAATACTGTATTGAAATTGTAATACTAAATATATGCTGATAACAAAAGATGAATACAAGTCACATTTGACTTCTGCAATTACAAGAAGTGCTCAAAGTGATTACCATCAGTGTCAAGACACTTCTGATTACGGTGAACTACTGCAGGACTTGTTGCTGGGCAAGGCCTGTCGGATCTTCCCTTGTGCACATCACACACAGTACCATGGGTCTCAAACTTATCATGAATGCATGCAATTGTTAGGCATGTTGGAGCTTCTGTTGCATACTCAGCCTCCATTGTCGTTGTACTTCCACAACATTCTCAAATTTCAAATACCACTTCAAACAGTGCTTTCACCATTTTGACTGTCCTGTATCTGCAGAAAATGTCATACAACACATTGCTACTGCAATTCAATTCAACTTCGAAAAGTAATACACAGATAACATCTAAAATTTGCATACATTTTTTGGCACCCCCCTAGTATGTATGTGTACACACACACACACACACACACACACACACACACACAATATATTTGTGTTTTTTTGTTTTGTTTTTGAGTCAGAGTCCCACTGTCACCCAGTCTGGAGTGCAGTGGCACCCTCCTGGCCACCACAGCCTCAACCTGCTGGGCTCAGGCGATCCTTCCATCTCAACCTTCCAAATAGCCGGAACCACGAGCAAACATCACCATGCCTGGCTAATTTATTTATTGTAGAGATGAGGTCTCACCAATTTGCCTAGGCTGGTCTTGAACACCTGGGCTCAGGCCATGTAGTTGTTTTAATTGCACATCACTCTGGTACAAAACCAGCTTGTTTAAAAATGCGGTTTAAATTACTCCAATTTACTCTGAAGTCTAACTGAAATCTACATTTCCTGTACATGACAAAAGTAGGCTGGTGGCAATAGACGGAGAAAGCATTTTTTTAAGTGGGGTGGGCAAATTATAAAATAATGGAGCAGCAGTTTCCTTGGAGGCAGAATTTTTACATAAAGAATAAATGAATTAATATTGTAAAGTGTTTTAGAATGTTTGGTAAATATTAAACACTATATGCTGTTGCTGTCATTATTATTTGAAAAAAATTCCAGGTAATATTCCTAATTTAGCAGGTCACTATTGAAACCTGTAATAATTCTTACAATAGTATCTTTAAAAATTACTTTAAAAGCATGTAAGCCTTTCAAAAAACAAACTACTGAATTTCCTTATGATAATATTACTTAACACTGGTGACTTTATGTATCTGAGCATGTTCATTTTGAAGGCATAACCTTTCATTTAATCAGGTCAAGTTGAGTCAATATTTAATGATCAATTCTACTTTGCTGTAAACCCGAGGTCCCCAAGCCCTGTGGCCTGTTAGGAACCAGGCTGCACAGCAAGAGATGAGCAGCGCTAGAAGCTTTATCTGTATTTACAACCACTCTCCATCACTCCCGATCACCTGAGCTTTGTCTTTTGTCAGATGATTCTCATAAGAACACAAACCCTATTGTGAACTGCACATGCGAGGGATCTAGGTTGTGCCTTCCTTGTGAGACTCTAAAGCTTGGTGATCTGAGGTGGAACTGAGATGGTGATGCTAGCATTGTGGAGTGGCCACAAATACAGATTAACATTAGCAGTGAGGTTTGACTGCACAGAGACCAGGATAAATCAACTGCTTGCAGACTCATACGGAGACTCTATCAGTAAGTGGCAAGTAAGTTGATACACTTCAGTTGTACAGCTGCATCTGGTGGTAGGCTTTAAGTCAGAATTCAACACTTATTTTAGTCCGTGTGTGGTCCACCCATTATTTTATTTACCACTTCTGCCCACGCCTCTTTCCCACACTGCACACTTGTCTCAGTCACAGTTTTGGCAAGCCCACAAGCTAACCCTAGCCAAAATGAGTAAAAATCAAACGTCACCGGAGAGCTTCTTTGTAAAGGGGGAAAGACCCAATGATGAGACAGCAGAAGACTCTAAGACTGCCAACAAAAAGA
>CAUYQG010075239.1:0-44513 GCA_963574415.1 Tarsius wallacei | reverse complement strand
AGGAACTTTATAAGAGTCCTTGGGCTTTTTAGAGTCTGAGTTCATCTAAAGATGAACTTGGCTTCATCAGGAGGTGCTGATGGAGACAATAAAGATAGCCACCATTCATATCTTGCCCATCTCATGCAGCCCTCGTGACAGCCTAGCGACATCGGAATAACTACCATCCCCCTTTTGCAGGTGACAAAATCGAGTCTCAAAGAGCTTATGTAACTTGCCCAAGCAACAAAGTTGGTAAGCCCTAGAGACAGGCTTTCAGAGCCAGGTTCAGCTCATTCCAAAACCTCCCCAATCTTCCTACCCCTCAAACTGCAAACTTCCTCCCTGGGTGTGCATATCTGATGGCTTCATGCCCTTAGTCTCTCCCTCCTCTCCCTGGTATTACGTTGCTCTCACACCATAAACAGCCTCCTTCCTCAGACTTCCTCTTTGGGAACCAATCTGTCCCCAAGTGGAGAAGCACTTATCTGAAAAATGATGATGTCACTCTGACCCATCCCTGAGGAAATGGGAGTGGAGAGGCAGGGGATTTTTCGCAGGCAAGCCTAAACCTCCATGCCCTCTTCTAATACTGCCTCAGCCTCCTCCTTTGGACAGCTTTCCAGGACGGGCGGGGATTAGCCTCACCCAAAGGAAAGTTTGGACCTGGGAGGTAATCTCTCAGACCTTGGAATGTCATCCGGATAAGAGTGTCTTTGTTTCTACCTGAGGTTCTTGAGCTACTTGGTCTCAGCTTGACGCCAAGAAGGGCTGGAGACTAAGGGCCTGAATAAAAACTAGACACCCAGGCTCAGGTGACTTCCCTGGTTGGCAATGCTGTGTGTGGGCCACCACACATCATTTATGGGGGGAATTAAGCGCCATCTTCCGACTCCACTGGAGGAGGACGACGAGAAGCCCACACCTGGGACTCTGACTCTGCCTCTGTACCTTTTTCCATTGCTAAGTTTCATTTGTGTCCTTTGGCTATAATAAACTGTAATGGAGTATAACAGTTTTGCTGAATACTTGGAGTTTCTCTAGTGAGTTATTGAGTCTAGGAGTGGTCTTGGGAACCCATGAACAGCAGCCCTCTTGACCCTCATTGCCTCTGCCTGCTTCATCTTATCATTTTTTGCTTGTGACCTGGGCCTGGCTTGCTACACGGGCCCTTGAACCTGCCTCCTGGACCTCTCCGCCTCCAAGCATGCATTGCCTGGGAATGGCACACGCAGTTTCCGGAAATCAGCCCAGCCATGCCCATGGCCAGCCCTTGCTCCCACAGAGCCCCAACCTATGCAGGAGCACTCAGCTCTTCCCTCCGCAGGGAAAGAGGGTCAGAGAGTGGCCCGCCAAAGCTGCGTGGCAGAGACATCAAGGAGAAAAGGCGAGAGACGAGCTAGATGTTCTTTAAACTTCTCTCAGACCCTACCGTGCTGACTCTCAGGTGTGTCCATTTAGTGTGGTTGCTTTGAGTTTGAGGCAGTGACAGGATTTTCAAGTAGAAATGCCCTCTCAAATGCCCACAGAAAGGGCTGGGTAGACAGATGTGGGTAGGAGAACATTCTCAGGACCAGGCCCTGTTTGGGAGGGGGAGGATAGGGCATTCAGCCTGCATGCAGAGACTCGGGAGTCCAGGAAACTAACTAGCCAGTTGACTATTTTTCTTTCTTTCTTTCTTTTTTTTTTGAGTTGGAGTCTCACTCTGTCACCCATGCGGGAGTACAGTGGCACACTCATGGCCACTGCAGCCTTGACCGTTGGGCTCAGGGAATCCTTCCGCCTCAGCGTTTCAAGTAACTAGAACTACAGGCACGCACTACCACGCCTGGCTTATTTTTTTTATTATTATTTATTGTGGAGACGAGGTCTCACCAAGTTGCCCAGACTGATCTCAAACCCCTGAGCTCAGGCAATCCTGTCGTCTCAGCCTCCCAAAGTGCTGGGATTACAGAACCAGCTGCCTTTCATAACATGACTTTGGTTTCCCAGAACTTGCTGGGGAAGGCTCCCCTTTCCTCCCTGCCAACTTCTCTACCCCACCTGGCACCAAAGGGCCTAGCCTCCAAGTCACAATTATGAAAGCTGTGCAAGGATGCTAATTGCTGTATCTGACCTCCCTTCAGATAACAAGGGAATCACTCTCCCTAATTAGCCCTGCTGCCGGTAGACCAGCAAAGCCAAATGTTTATTATGGGATGAATGCACTTACTGTAAATTTTGACATATGCTGTGGAAAGATCTTGGATAAATAAGATTTCAGAGGCATGGGTTGTTTAAATAATGAATACCCACTGCTGTAGGTGTTAAGGGTGGAAGGGAGTGAGGCAAAAAAGAAGCAAAGGATACTGGGGCAGTGCTCAGGGCCTAGGACCAGCCTCTGCTGGATGGGAGAGAAGCGGAGGGAAGGCTCTGGGGAAGAGGCAGGAAAGCAAGGATGGAGAAGAGAGAATGTTCCCAGCATCCACGCCTCACTCCCTGGGACCTCAGTGTTCCTGTTGCCCAGAAGAAACTCCCTCCCATCTTGACATCCACTCACCCCCATACATATTTCCTTGGGAAGCAATGACAAATTATTTGCGAAACAACTATCTCCCATTTCTTGGAAAATGACAACAAATGGTTTGTGAAACAAAGTCAGAGGAAAGGTCAGGAGAGAAGTGCTACCCTCCCCCCATAAACTTTAAAGCCAGTGCCTCTCTGGATAGACCCAGAGTTTATGGTTGCTGATGTCTTCCTTCTGCCCAGGGAAAGGGAGAGGGAAGCACATGGAAGCCCAGCTTTGTGCCTGAACTTCCTGGGCTGGGTCAAGATATGCAGAGGAAATCTTTCCACCCAGTCAGGGATCCCAGTCCATGAAGTCCAGAAGCATTTAGAAAGGGAGGTTGTTTTATGGTTTCCATGTATCCTGGGCAGGTCTAATCGTGATTAAGTAGACCACACACTGTGACAGAAAGAGGCCCACACCTAGACTAGGAAAGACAACTCCTGCCCCATCCCATGGGGCTCGGGCCCAGAAGACTGATCCACAAACAGACCTCACAAAGATGGCTGACTGTGTGTCTTTCAATTCCTTGGGTTTCCTTTAACCAATATCCTTTCATCTCAGTGAATAAGGATTTGTCGAACAAGCATGGATAGATGTCAGAGAGGCAGAGGGATTCCCAGCAACTGCATAGAAAGCCGAGCCCTGTGGAGAGCATGCTTGTTTCAGACAAATGGCCCAGCCTTGGACCTCCGCTTATCAAGTCTACACCTCAGGCATCAGTCCTCTGCAAATAGGGTGGCTCATCACCTTCACTCCTGCTTCCCTTCAGAACAAGTCCAAAATCTCAGTGTCTTACAAGCCCCAAAGGCTTAGTTCCATTCATGGCACACACCTCATGTGGGTCAGCGGAGATCTCTGCTCCTTTTAGTCCAAATCCAGGGAACCAGGATTTGTAATCTGTGGTGGCAGGAAGGAGACCCCTGGAGGGCTCTTCTCTACTTCAGCCTAGAAATGACACACAAGGTGCTCAGAGCTCAAGGACCAGATCTAGTCCCATGATTCCACCTTAATGCAAAGGGGCTGTGACACGTGGGGGAACATTTGAGGGAGCAGCCCTAATTATGACTCAGACTACTACGTCAGAGGAAATGGAGGAAATTAGCATTCCTAGTAGTGCCTTTGAGCCTCACTTTTGAGCACAGCACAGAATGGGAGGCCCAGGGGTGGTGATCTAGAGAGCCCCCTCAATTTACAGATGAAGAAACTGAGGCCGAGGGGGTTATGTTGACTCAGTTACAAGGCCCCTGCCAGGCAGCCTCTGCCAGCTGATTTCCAGCGTAGTATTGACCATCCAGTGCGATTCCCCCTGGTCCTTCCTGGTTTGTTCACCGGCTCCTTCTCCCTTGTAATTTTTATTTCATTATTCTCCTCCCCTCGTTCAGAGGAACTTCCAAATGTCATTCTTTCTTTAGTTTTTCACCTCCGCAGAGCCCTCCTTTTCTTTGTCTCCCTCCCTCGGGCAGGCTCTTTCCCTGTGAAGGGCTCTTTTTTTCTCCTCCTACGGAGCACACTGACCTTTTCCTCTTCTCCGTAGGACAAAGCCCGGCCTGGCGCGCTCCTAACGGGAATTGGCTCTAGAAGTTCTGGTAATTGCTCTGTCCTTATTATTGAATCTGCGAAGCCAGTCTTGGCCAGGGCAGCCCCCTCCCCTTTCCCCACTCACTTGCAGGACTCAGGCTGCAGATGGGCTGCTAACGAGGTGACCAATTAATAAGCACTAAATAACCCCAAAATGGTCTTTTTCTCCCTGGCCTGATTTTCAGGCCCCTTTGTTCCTCCTTGGGAATCTGTCCTCTATGACAGGGTCACAATGAGGACCGTCCAAACCTGACCCTGCGAGAAGCTGACGCACTCAAGCCACAGTCACAAGACCCTGCTACTCAAGTCCTTTGCTCTGGGGGGCATGGGAGCAAGGAGAACTCTTGCCTCTCAGGAATAATAATAAAGCCACCTCACATTATTGGCCACTTACCACATGTTAGATAATCCTTGTGAAACCCTTCATTTGCTCATTTCTTCAGACAAACATGAACTGAGATCTGATGCATCAGATGCTACACAAGACAGGCAATCTTGACCTTGGACTTGGGTGAAAGGGACCCTCATCCCAGGGTTTCAAGCTTTGTAGCACCTTCCTGGGAATTTTCTAAGACCCTCTCTGGTGCCTGGTACCTGCTGGAGCTGGCAAAGCTGACCAGGTAGGGAACCCTAAGTTCCATGTGAGCCTCACCCCTGTTTCTCCCCAACCCCCCCCCGACACACACACACACACACACACACACACACACACACACACACAGCTGGCCACATGCTCTGAGGCAACTTGCATCTATGGAATCTCTTCTAGATGTGGACTGATGAGCACATTACTCCCTCTAGCCGTGGCAGGATTTCTTCCATGGGGTCCCATGCAACAAGGCCACCAGGATGAAGCTGATATGCTGACTTTGGGTGAATCAAATTCTTTGTATAGAAAGAGACTCCACAAGGGGAAAAAATATGTGCCCAGGACTCTATACATTCCCAGGCGGCCTTGACTCCAGAGATATAGCAGTAAGCAAAACAGATGCAACCCCTCTTCCTGTGGCAATCATGGTCACAAACATTATTCATATGAGGATCAGAGAAGAAAATAGGTGGTATCAGAGACTCTACAACAGGGGAACTAACCAATTATATGAGGAAGGTGATATCATCAGGTTCATCTTACAAATGAGGAAACTGAGGCACAAAGATGTTGCATTCCTACCTGATTACCTACTATTAGTAGGACCATACTATCAGTAGGACCAAAAACAGACTGAATAACTTGCTTCCCTTGAGTCCCATTAAGTGTAGGACTTCCTCCATCTGCTCAGCCTGAAGGAGGGAAACTCTAGCCTCAAAGCAAGGGGATGGTAGTTTTGAAGATAAGTTTACCAGCAGGTAAAAAAAAACCCAGCACAAACTGACTTGAGCAAAAAAATAAAGGTGAAGGAGGGGGTTCATTGGCCCTTAAGGGTCCAGGAGTGTTTATCTTCAGGCTTGGCTAGATCCAGGTGCTCAGACAATATTCTCGAAAATCAATCTTTTCCCTCTCTTCACTATCCTTTTATAAAATTGGGCCATAACCTACATACAGTAAAATATTTGTACAGACTCTAAGTGAATGTCTTTCAGTTAATTTCTGTACACAAAATCTCTATCAAGCTATAGAATTTCCAGTGCCCCATAAGTCTTTCTTTGGCCTCACTGTAGACAGTAAGGTAGCCACTAAGCTGGCTTCGGTCACCATTGTTTAGTCTTTCCTGTGCTGATTTCATCTACATGGAATCATAAGATGGGACTCTCGTGTGAATGACTTTGCTCAGTCAGGACCATGACTGTGAAAGTCATGCTTCTACTTGTGTGTAACAGAAGTTTGTTCTTTTCATTGCTGTGTAGTATTTCATTATGTGAATATACCTCAAATGATTGTAGATGGATACACGGATTGTTTTCAGTTTGGGCTGTTATGAACAAAGTTGCTATGTGCGTGTCTTTTGGTGGACAAAAGCACTCACTTCTGTTGGATATCTATACCCAAGAGTTGAGCTGCTGAAAAGTAGAGTCTATGTATGTTTAGCTTTAGTGGTTACTTCCAAAGAGTATTCTGAAGCAGTCATCCCAAAGTATGCCCCCACTAGCATTTTTTTAATTGAATTGTATGTCTTTTGCTTACCGGTATATAGGAATTCTTTTTGTGTTCTGAATAATATTGCAATCCTTTTTCTGATATACAGAAAATATGAGTTAAAAATACCTTGTTCTAATCTGTAGCTTGCATCCTCTCTCTTTCGTCTTCCTTTTTTTTTTTAACTATGTCAGGGTCTCACTGTCACCCAGGCTGGAGTGCAGTGGGACAATCACGGTTCACAGCAGCCTCAACCTCCCAGGCTCAGGCGATCTTTCTGCCTCAGCCTCCTGAGTTGCTCGGACTACAGGCACATGCCACCATGCCTGGCTAATTGCTTTATCTATTTATTTATTTATTTATTTATTTATTTTTAGTAGAGATGAGATCTTGCTATGCTGTCCAGGCTGGTCTCCAACTTCTGGGCTTAAGCAATCCTTGAACAATCTGCCTCAGCATCCTAAAGTGTTGGGATTACAGGTGTGAGCCACCATGACCGGCATCTTCTCTCTCTTAATGGTGTCTCTTTATGAATAGAAGTTCTTAGTTGAATAAAGTGAAATTTAACATTCTTTTTTGTTTACTTTTGTGTGTGTACACATGTGTGTATATCCTGTTGAAGAAAACTCAGACTACCCCCAATCGTGAATATGCCCCCCTTTGTTTTCTCCTAGAAACTTAATTGCTTTAGCTTTTACGCTTAGATCTATGATCCTTCATGTATTAATTCTTGTGAATGTTATGAGGTAGAAGTCAAGGTTCATTTTTTTTTCCACATGAATAGCCAATTAATCCAACACCATCTATTATAAAGTATATCATTTCCCCCTCCTGAACTGTAGTGGAGTATTTGCTGTAAATTGGGTGATTGTATATGTGTCTCCACTATTCTTTCCTCTTTATTAGCCATTGATGTGGTCACTTTGTGTGGTGGCAAGATGGTCCACTGTAGCCCCAGGCTTACAACTCATCAATTCAGCAGTCCCAGGTGAAAAGTTTGCTATATTCCCATCAGTAGTCCCAGCATTGTTCTTGGCTTTCCATACTAGTCCTTGTGGTCAAATGCTGATCGGCCAGTGTTTGGTCATATGCTAATGCCCAAAGGTGGGGTGGAGGGTACAGAGAATCCCCACTCAAACCTCTGGATCGGGGTGGGAAATGTGCTGGTCTTCAAGGGAAACTTGGGATGCTGTAACCAAAGGAAAGGGAAATGGATGCTGGGCTGAACAAACTAAAACTACTTAGACCCCACGACCTTTGGCCTCCACTCTTTCAAGTTGTCATTCTCCAGCACTCACTTAGTCATGGAGCACTTTTGGGTACCAGGCACTCTGTGAAGCACTACAGGTGGTACAGAGCTGCTGTAAGATTTTGAACACACCTCGCCTCCAATGACAGATAAGATGAAGAAAAGATGAAGAATGGCCCAGCATTACTGCAAGTCCTGGGTTATCAAGGGACCCTTGGCCAGTGTGGGGCCCCTCCGAGTTGCCACCAGCAGGCTACCCAGGGAAGTCAGGTCTGTGGAGTTTCGGTTCATGCCTCATTTCACCAGGTGTGATTTCCAATGAGACATCGCTCCACTGGGGACTAATGATGCGGGGAGAGTCGAGCAAGGAGGCTGTGATTTCCAATATGCACCAGCCAGTCATTACTAGCAGGAAATGGATTTTTGCTGGGTAATCAAAGCCAAGTTCCTCACTTTCCCCATCTTTAAGTGCCCCCACCACCAGTCCCCGTTACACACAAGGTGACCTCACTGTGCCCTGTTCCCTGAGTCCTCACAAACCAAAGTACAAGCCGGGCTCCCCACTGTTCCCCCACCCATCCCAAGGAGACTAAACGTATCTTTTCCTAGGCTTCCTGGATTCCCACGGGGGAAGGGGGCTGTGGAGCAGGACAGGGAAGGAGGAGGGGTGAGGTCACAGGAGGGAGGTCTTCACCTGGTGGGGAGTGCAGGAGAAATAAAGCAACAATGTCAGAGGTTTAATCAACCTTTGAAGACTTCACAGTGTTTGGACAGAAGTGTGTGAATAATATTCATTTGGATTGGCACCTGTGCACACCACTGAAAGGAAAATAGCATTTTGTCGCCCTTGTGATGAGGAGTAAGCAGTCTGGAGAGACAGGCTGCACATCTCCTGGAAGCTGTGAAGGTGGGGTTTTTTTCCCTTTTGTTTCCGGCTCAGTGTGACCCTGTGACTCCTTGAAAATCCAGTGGCTCCAAGTCAACGCCTGACATCCTTTTTTTTTTTTTTTGCTTCTCCAGACAGAGTGAGAACAAGAAAATACCTGGCAAGGGCATTCAGCCGGGATGTGAGAGGACAGGTTTCTGGTTCTGGCCCTGCCATGGACTCCCTGGGTGGCCTTGGACAAGTGGGATTGTGCCTCTAGGTCTCAGGTCCCCTGGATGCCACAGGCAGAGAATCTATCTGCCTGTCTCTCTTTACTTCCTGGCTTGGTGTTGATCACAGTAGGAGAGGTGACCCTGAAAGTCAAGAGGATTATTTGAGGGTGATGCCATTCCCTTCCTCCTGAAAGAAGCCCAGTACCTTTAACCAACAAGACAGTCGCGCCTCCTATGAGTCCTCCTCTCTCCTTTCTCAGTGTGAGCACACCTTCACCTATCTCTCGTCCTTATTTCTCTCCCACCCGGAACAGTCAAGTCTCGAGGGTAAAGAAAAAATCTCTGTATACCGACTGCGGCATTGTTGAAAGTTGGGAATCGTCAGCCTTTGCTCTGGGCTCCTGGCCCAGCTCCTCAGGAACAATGGATTCTGACAGTCAGGTCTGTGTCCCTTCAGCACCATACCCATTAATTCTGTCCCTCGGGGACACCTCAGCCTCCTGTAGATCAGAGCCTTCTTTCCTATTGTTTAGAGGTTGTTTTGACAAGAGGTCCCACTGCGGAGAACTTCTGACCGACCGCTCCCGGCCTCCCCAGCCTGCCTGAGCCTCTGCATCCCCCTCTCCTCCAGGGACCTCTCTCCTCCTTCCCAGGCTCCTCCCTGCCCCTGGTCTCTTCCAGTCCACTGTCTTGCTGGAAAACCTCCCCTGCGTGCTCTGCCTCTTCTCACTCCCTTTCTTCTCTTTCTTTTCTCCCTTTCTTTCTTGGTCATCCCCTTTTCTTTCTCTTCTCCCTACTTTTTCTTACCCACTCACTCCTCCTCCCATCTTAGCCCTTCACTCCTTTTTTCTCTTCCATCCCTGATCTCCTCTTTCTTGTCTTCCAAGACAACTATCCCCAGAAGCAACCCGAGTTGCTTTCCCAGCCAGCCTCCTAAACAGTTCTAGGGTTGGACTTTCTAAACCACTGCTGCCAGATATTCCCTAAACACACATCTTACCCCTTGCAAATGGGATCCACTCCTCACTAGGAGGTCGCACAGCTGGTGGGGTCATGTGTCCCACATACAGCACAGACAAACCTACCACACCTAGTCACACAGAATGGAAGTGTCGACATTCCCTACTCCTCTTGTGGGCAGCAAAGCCACTGAGATGTACAATAGAAAAGCCCTTAGAAATCACCAGGGCCCCGAATCCATCACCACCCTTGTCAATTCCAACAATATAGCTCATTTGCTATTTAAAGTAATGTATTATTAGATATTCATATCTGATAGTAAATACTAGCATGTCTATTATCTCATTTACCATAGTATAGTATGTATACGATTATGTTTATATGAGGGTATTAGATAATATTTGATATTAGATATTGATGCCTATCCAGAGAAAGAATGAAACTAAAAGAGCAGAAACTCTAAACAAAAAGATTAAGGGAGAAACTGTTCTACATGGTATTAAGAATAATCTAAAACTATCATAATTTAAATTGCCCAATATCGGCACGGGAAGGGAGAGACAGTTCAGTGGAAAAGATGAGAAACCAGAAAAAGACCAAAATGCAAAACAGTTTAGCCTATGAGAGAGGTGGCATTTCAAATCAATGGAGGGAAAGGACTTGGTAAATGTTACTGCGGGAATTGTTTACATTGGTGCTGTCCAGGGTGGACACTACTAACCACATGTCGCTACTGTGCCCTTAAAACGTGGCCAGTCCAAAATATATACTCTATTCAAAGACTTGGAATGAAAAAAAGTAAAATAACTCACTGATAATTTGAATATAGAGTACACATTGAAGTGTTTTTTCGAGATAAAGGACTAAATAATATATAATTATAATTACTGCTACCTATTTCTTTTTTACTTTTTTAAACATGGCTAATAGAAATGTTTAAATTACATATATGACTCACATTATATTTCTATTGGATATCACAGTCTAACCATTTGTAAAATGTGAAAGTGGATCCCTATCTCACACTTTATACCAAAAATGAAATTCAAGTAGATCAATGATTGTAAGGCAAAACATGACACCCTGGGAGAAAACATAGGTAATTTATTTTATTATTTTATTTTGTAATCCTGTAGTAGAGAAGATCTTTAATAGCATGACAAAACCACAAAGTCATTTTTAAAGACTTGTAGGTTTACAGATATATGGATTTTGTAGCAACTTGGATGGATTTGGAGTCAATCATACTCAGTGATTTATCACAGAAACAAAGAATAGAGTTCCATATGTTCTCACTCATAAGAGGACCTTGAACAATTATAATGCTATAAGAAAGTGATTGGTAGTAATGGGAAACTGTCAGGGGGGTGGGATTGGCAGTCGAGGGAAACTGCTAAGGGAGGGAGGGACACACCTCTTCAACAAGAGTACCTGCGTGATCAATGTTTGTATACCTAACCCTGAATTGTACCCCACATCTTTATAATAAAATATTTTTAAAAGATGTATAAATTCAATGCTATAAAAAGTCAAATTGTACGCAAAAAAAAACCTTTAGTGATGCAAAAAGACAACAAGTTTAGTAGGAAAAATAGTTGTAACATATAATGGCACAAAGTTATTTTCTTAAGATAAGAAAAGCTTTTACAATTTTTTTTTTTTTTGAGTCCACATATTACTCTGTCTCTCAGGCTAGAGTACAGTGGCATGACTACGACTACCATAGCCTTGACTTACTGTCGGGTGATCCTTCTGCCTCACCCTTCCAAGTAGCTGAGACCACAGGCACGTACCATGACACCTGGCTAGTTGTTTTAATTTATTGTAGAGGTGAGATCTCACCATGTTGCCCAGGCTGGTCGCCAACTCCTGGGCTCAGATAATCCTCTTACCCCTCCTTGGTCTCCCAAAGTGCTGGGATTACAGGCGTGAGCCACCATGCTGGGCCAGAAACTAGTTTTAAAAAACAAAAGGTGAACAGCCGTATAGAATTGGCAAAGGACATAAATCAATTATTCAAAGAAAAATCAAAACTAAAAATAATCAATACAGAAACAAATGGGAAACCCCTAGTAACTGTTGACTCAAGGTGATCTACTTATGAGGGTTTATGATACTAGTATTTCTACTTTTATATATGCTTGATATTTTGTATAATAAGAATTTTGATTAAAATATCATCAATACACATATAAAAATGCTAAACATGCTGAAAAGAAAAAAACAAACAGCCCCATTACAAAGCGGGCAAAAGATATGAATAGATACTTCCCAAAAGAAGGCATATGAGCAGCCAACAGATACGTGAAAAAGAGTTCAGCCTCACTAGTCATCAAAGAAATGCAAATTAAAACTACTCTGAGATACCACCTAACTCCAGTCAGAATGGCCATCATCAATAACAAAAAAAAACAGATGCTGGAGAGGATGTAGTGGAAAGGGAACACTTCTACACTGTTGGTGGGAGTGTAAACTAGTACAGCCTCTGTGGAAAACAATGTGACAATTACTAAAAGATCTAAAAATCGACCTTCCATACGACCCCACAATCCCCCTACTGGGAATTTATCCGGAAGAACTCAAATCATTCTATAAAAAATATGTTTTATCGCACCATTGCTCACAATAGCAAGAACATGGAACCAACCATGCTTCTCATCAAAAGAGGAATGGATAAAAAAAAATATGGTACATATACACAGTGGAATATTATGCAGCCATAAAGAAGAACAAAAGCATGAACTTCGCAGCAACCTGGATGGACTTAGAGTCTATAACACTGAGTGATCTTTCACAGAAACAAAAAAACTGAGTATCACATGTTTTCACTCATAAGCAGACCTTGAATAACTATCGTAATACTATAAGAAAAGGATTGCCAGTAGCTGGAAGCTACGGTGTGGGATGGGGGGCAGGGAGGTGGGATTGGCCGTAATGGGAATCTGCCTGGGAAAGGGGGGGCACAGCTTGTCAACAAGGGTACCTGCATAATGAACATTTATATACCGAACCCTGAATTGTACCCCACATCTTCAAAATAAAAAAAAATTAAAAGTTAAAAGAAAACGAGAAACAAATAAAACAGGACACTCTTTGCTTCTAGCAGATGGAGAGAACTTGAATAATCATGATGGCAGCAGGAAACTAGTCCTTTCATTGTGGGGGCAAAAATGTGTGCCACCTTTTTTTTTTTTTTTTTTTTTTTGAGTTGGAGTCTCACTCTGTCACCCAGACTGGAGTGCAGTAGCCGCTCCCGGCCACCGCAGCCTCGACCTGCTGGGCTCTGGCGATCCTTCCGCCTCAGGCTTCCGAGTAGCCGGAATTACAGGCACACGCTACCACGCCCGGCTGATTTTTTTTATTTATTGTAGAGATGAGGTCTCGCCAAGTTGCCCAGGCGGGTCTCGAACCCGCGGGCTCAGGCAATCCACTCACCTCAGCCTCCCAAAGGCATGGGATTGCAGGCTGAGCCACCGAGCCGGGCTAGGAGTTTTCTTATGAAGCTAATACCAAAGAAGGAATCTACCTGTATTGAATGGAACAAGTCTAGACTAAGGCTAGATCAGCCTTAATAGTGTTCAAAAACCAGCTTGGGTAACTAAAACACCCCCCCCATCAACTCAAAAAAAAAGAAAGAAAAGTAATTATAATAATAAACATATTAATCCCTGCTCTCCCACCAAGTCACTGAGTCACTTAGCTTCTATTTTTATCCCCCACTTGACAGATAAGAAAACTTGGACCCAGGGAGGTTAACTTATAAAAAGTCACAGGGAATGACAGAGCTGGGATCTGAGCCCAGGATAATCTACCTCCAAAGTCCATGTTCCCCCACACTTGAGAAAGACTGTCATAAGCAGTCTCTCTTCATTCCACATTCCAATGGGGATGGCAGGCAAAGGGGCTGGAAGAAGGCAGTGGGCTGATAAACAGGATCAGATTTACTAACTGGATGCATCATTCCCACTTTTGACTCACGTGGAACCTACAGGGTTATTTTTCTGCAACTCCAAGGCCTAGAAGAGGGGGGAAAAAATTGCCTGCCCAGATAAGGAAGTTCAGACACATCTCTCTATTCATTTAACAAACCTATAATGAGCAACCACTCTGTGTCAGGTTCCACTTCAGGCACTGGAAATATAAAACAAAAGTGGTCCATATCCTCATGGTAGGAATGTTCTAGTACAAAGAGAAACACATTTTACTGGTAAACAAATAATCAGCAAAATGACAGACTGCTGCAAGTGCTACAGAGGAAATGAACAGGATGTGATCAGAGAGATTCTTTAGATAGGACCCTCAGGAAAAGCATCATTTGGGGAGGGGAGATGTAAGCTAAGACCTGCTAAATATGGAAAGGGGCAGAGTGAGCCCTCTAGAGCAAGAGAATAGCTATATGCAAATGCCCGGGGGCAGGACACCTGGGGGGGGGTGGGGAGCTGTCACCTGGAGCCCTGACAAGCCCCCATGGTATCAGGATGTCAGGACACTATTTGTCAGGAATATACCCACATTCCATGTTCCAGAGGGCAGCCAAAGTTAAAGAAGAGAGTAGGCAGAACCACCATATACTCATTTTAGCTGACATGGATCCATTTCTCCAAATCTGAGTTTTGCGTAAAAGACTGCTCACATACAAGAACAATGAAGCATGCAGAAGCAAACAATAAAAAAGCCTGAGGAAACATCATGCCTTCAAATATGACGAGGGTGCAGGCAAGAGACCAGACTCAAGCAATTTTTTCCTTCATCAACCACTTTGAGCTGGGGCTCCAACTCCAACTACAGCTCACATCTACCCACTCCTGCCAGCCTTATCAGCAACCATAAAACGGAGAGCCCTGGTGCCGGGATAGACCAGCTGGCCAGAGGTGAGGAAAGGCCAGGGAACATGAGTCACTTGCATTCTGTGACTTTCTGGCAACTTGTGCCCCACATTCCATGTTCCAGAGGGCAGCCAAAGTTAAAGAAGAGAGTAAAGAGGAAGGGAAACAGCAACAAGACCTCTGCGGGAAAACTCCACAATGAATCAGATAATGCTCTTAAGATGGGAGGGTGGTGTTACCCAGAGTTACCCAAGACACAAGATGGTTTTCACCTTCCAGAGAGTCCACTGTGGAGTGGTTAAGAAGATGAAGAACAGAGCTAGAAGACTGGACCTTATTCGCAACTCCGTATGAACTGACTCGAAACAAATCACCACTCTCTCCAGGACTCAATTTCCTCACCTATAAACTGAGGATGACTAGATGAGATCATTGTTCAGGCTTCCTCTTTCAGCTCAAAGATTGTATAACAAAATAAAAATACCCCCCTGCTCATAAGCGTGTTAGGATCAAATGAAATAAAGCACATGCAGTGCTTAGAGGAGTGCCTGTCACATGGGAAGTGCTCAAGACATGTCTGTAATGTGATAAACTAATCACCGAATCCTACCTCCTCTTGTCAAGAACACCACTTGCATTCCATGTCCCATGAGCCACAAAGGTAACCCTTCCAAGCACCTACCACAATTTGATGTTATACGTTCACATCCTATTGTCTAATGTCCTTTTCCCCAGCCTTGTTCTCGACCAAATGCCAGCACACAACACAGCGCTGGCACAAGAGCAAGCCAGCACATCGTTGTTTAATGAATGAACTGTGTGTATCTAACATAATAGCTAACATCGAACGACTATATGACACACACTGTTCTCAGATTCAAATAGCTGTAGGACAAACACTGTTTAAGCACTTGTATAAAATCACATTTTTTCCTCATGATAACTATGCGGTAAGCTCTATTATTATCCCCACTTTACAGATCAGGAAACAGGCATGGAGAGGTTCGGTAACCTCCCTAAATTTACATGCAAATGGCAGAAGTAAGATTTGGACACAAGCAGTATAACTCTAGACCCAATCTTAACACTACTCTATTAAGTCTGTTGTAATTTCATACTAAAACCCAGGACTCAAAGGTGCCTGACACAGGAAAGGTCAACTTTGCCAAACTCAGAAATCTAAACTTAGAGTCATGGCTCTGTCAAGTTCCAGGGTCACCCCTACTCCAGAGCAACCACATTAGCACAGAAATGCCCAAGAGTCCTCTTCCTGGCAGCCTTCATACTGAGTACTCTGCAACAGGTTGTTATAGCAACTGAAGCAGCACCAGAGCGTGGAGGAGGAGGAAGGAGTAATTTTAGCATCACACAGGCAGAGTTCAGAACCTCCACTTGGCCACTCCCAAAACCAGCAAAGAGCACTTGCTGGCTCCTAGGTATGCTTGAGACCACTCCCTAGATAGCCTAGCAGCAGGTTTGCTGTCTGTTTTCTCTTAAATTTTCATAATGCTATGACATAAAGTACAGGTGCGCAGGTGGTGGGGAGGGTATACTGGGAAAAAATGAGAAAAGGGGAGAAATGAGAATCATCCCAAATGTCAACAAATCCTTTCATGACTAATAATTATCAAAAAGTTATTTAATAATTAACAACTTAATGAATGAGAGAAGAGTATGCATAACGGGAAATATGCTTTGGTGAGTGACTATTTTATTTAAGTTCTTTTACTCTTATATGACTTACTATCTAAAATCCCCTGAGAAAAAGCACCTGCTCCTATCACCAAGCTCACTGATTCTCAAAACAAAGGGAGCCCTATGACTTCTGCTTCTCTTCCGTGGTAACTGTGGTAAGCCCAGGACCAGAATGAGGGAAGAGGCCCAAGTGAGAGTCATCTGTGCTAAGAAGAAACTACTGAAAAGATGATTCAGTAAACAGGTCTGCTCTGCCTCTACCTCAAACCTCTTTCTAACTCTGGAAGCCACTGCCAGCATGCGCAGGAGGAAACACAGGTCCTGGGGCCTCTGTGGGAAGGCCTGCCAGCATGCACAACGTATTCTCAGCCATCACTGGGCTACTCTAAGTCTTGGACAAAATCTTAGTTGGAAAAGACTTTCTTCAATTTATACATTCCTTAATCGCTGATAATAACCAATGAACTCCCACTTCTTCACAAATGTGTGCACTAAAATTAGTAGAAAAGTGTTGCAAAACTGGGAGAAAAATATTTGCCATGGTCCCTCCTTCAAACGATGGCCAGCCATCCCTCTGAAAGACCTTGACTTAACATTATCTTTTTCAGGCCCTAATCATATCTATTTCCAGAAAGCAGATGTACTTAGGTAGGGGCATATATGCGTGTGTGTTGGGGCTGTGGGTGGAGGAGGAATACCTCACTTGGCAACTGAGTAAAATGCATACTGTACTTACAAGTAAGAGGGTAAAGTTGCTCAAACACCCTGCAGGTGACACAAGGACTGCAGCTGACAACGTGACTTGCAGTTTTAGAAAAACAGGAAGAAAATATTGCAAACTGATTCCAATGAAAACATCTCCCATGTAGGTGGCCTCTAACACTTTACTGAAGGTCAAACCGGCTAGAGTTTCCTAGTGACTTATCACAGGGCAGGGGAACCCTGGAGAATTCACCTTTTAAAAATGATCAGGCTTTCAAGAACACATTAGAATTAGCCAAGTTTTGACTCCAGTCCCTCCAGGTCAGTGATAACAAATGGTGACCTCTGGGTTGAAGCAGACCTGCAGATGCAGCTTTTTAACCTGCATAATATATATTTTCTTAAGTTATTTGACAACACTTCATATAACACTGGAGTTTCAGTTTCTCTTAAAAAATTTAAAGAACTGGCAAGAGAGGGCCTATTTCCACATACAATAAAAATCAGCAAAACCTAAGTACCAGCTGTCTACCTTTAAACAGGGTCCCCATGCCTACAGTGAGTTCTAGATCTCCACAATAAATACCACTCCACAAAAGCAACAAATGTGTAGTCCAACACAGTCAACTGTTCAAGCACACAGATTCTGCTAACACAAAGAAGGTGTGGTTTCTTCTACCCTTGGATGACTTGTGAGCTAGCACAAAACAATAAGATAACAAAATACTAGAATGGCTGCTCTGGGTCATAGTTCAGTCACCTGTGAAGAACTGATGAGTCAGGCTCTGAGCTTCTCTTACTAAAAAGGTGTTCTGAATTAGGTGAGCTTTGATTTTCCTAAAGATTTTCTAAAGAAAATGTTGGGTTTTCCAGATCTCCCACCCTGAAATTCAAGAATAAGGCTCACAAAATTCTCACCTTGGCAGCTCCGATCTGTTCCTTTCGAAACTTCTCTAAGGGAGTGATGAGCACCTCGCTAGCATTCTCAATCTGGTGAAGAAAAACAGGAGGGGAAAAAAGACATAAACTCAAGATCAGTAAAATACTATCGCAGTTCCGTCATGAGCTGCCTCCCCACGACTGACAATAAAATTCTAGTAAGCAATATGGTATGTATCAACTGTTTACAACACTGAAACTAACAGCATGTCAATCTAAAACATAGTTATCAGTTCAAAACATAATATTCTTCCTGTTCATGGTTAATATTGATTCTAAAAAGTAAAAATGAGGACCTCTAAAACTAAGCAACCACCTGAAGATAGAATGGAATTTCCTACAGAGCAGGGTTTAAGTTTCAAGCTTCAGGTGAAAGCTGAGCATCTTATAAATGCCCATTCACCCAAATTATAAGTAAAGTAAATCAATGCTGAGTCTATGTCAAAATAAAATACAAAACACCTCTGGACATCTGGTGGCATGAGAACCTTTCAAGCCTGATTTTGTGTTGCCTTACCAGAACTGAGTTGGACTGAGGCCAAGGCGTCTGTGCCTCCTGACCACTGGCTGCCTCTCTACTTCACAGGGCTCACCCTTCAGGTCCTGCACTCCACCCTACCATCACCCCAGGGCATCTCACACATACCAAACTCATCCTACCTCGGGGCCTTTGCACTTGGCTATTCCCTCAAACACTCTGTTCCCAAACAGAAATGACTCCATGTTGCAATTAAGGCTTCAGTTTCCAGGTCACCCCGCTAGGGAGGCATTGCCTAACAACCAGTGTAACCCAACTACCCCCCTCAGAGTTTTGTTGAGAACACGTACACCAGTTGAAGTTTTCTAGTTCACCACTACACACATTTATTCAGACACATACACAGACACACACATGCATACGTAGCTACATCACTAGCTGGTAAATGCTTACTTTTCTACCACTATCCCCAAAGAGTGCTGAAACAAAGGAGTACTCAAACATTTTTGAATGACTAAATGAATGAATGGATTATTTCTTGATTGGATGCCAACCGTGTGACCATGGGCAGAACATTTAACCTCTCTGGGCCCTAATTTCGTCATCTACAAAATAAGAGGGATTGATTGTTGCAGCTCTAAGATTCTATGGTCTTTTCTAAGGAAATACAATATTTTACAGTCTTTCCTTTTAAGCCATTCATTTGTCATTCTTTGCTTATCTAATTATTTCAGGAATCTCATTGCAACAAAGCATTATTTTTTCTAAATCACATGCATGTCCATCTTAATGAAGCTAACAGAGTAAATGCCAGAAGCCACAGAACGGGGTAATAAAGAACTGACTGGACAACGTGAGGGACAGAAGAAGTCAATTTTCCACATTTATTCCCATTTGCTATTTTCTCGATTTTGAGATCACTTATTTTAGAAGGGTGCATTTTAACACTGGAGTTCTGCCATGTTATTTCACATGTTTGACTTTTATCATCATTTGATATTGCTTAATCAGTTCACTTGTTTACATCTTTTTCATAAATCACATGCAAGTTTCTGAAGCTCAGAAAAGTGTGCCAAGCCCCTAGATACATGGTTCTTGACCCTAACTGCACAGTGAGATTGGGAAGCTTTTAAAAACCCCAGTGTCAGTCAGGTGTTGTGGCTCAAGCCTATAATCCCAGCACTATGGGAGGTCAAGGTGAGAGGACTGCCTGTGGTCATGGGTTCAAGACCAGTCTGGGCAATTTGGCGAGACCTCATCTCTATAATAAATCTAAAAATTAGCCAGGCATGGTGGCGCGTGCCTGTAGGTCCAGCTACTTGGAAGGTTGAGGCAGAAGGATCACCTGAACCCAGCAGGTCAAGGCTGCAGTGGCTGTGAGCATGCCACTGCACTCCAGCCTGGGCAATAGAGTGAGACTCCAACTCAAAAAAAAAACAAAAAACAAAAAACCCAGTGTCAAGGCCACACTCCAAACTGATTAACTCCGAATCTCTAGACTTAGTTTTTAAACTCCCCAAGCTATTCCAGTGGGCATCCATGACTGAGAATCCAGTCCAAAGCAGATGATTAAAATACAAAAGCATTCAACTGTTCAGCTGGGGATCGGGACATCCAAGTCCTTATCCCAATCCTACTACTGCTTACTATCAGCCTTGCCAAGACCAGTTTTCTCACCTGTCAAATGAGGAATTGCAGATGATGAGGAATAATGTCCCACTGGTCTAAGAGTCTGTGACTGTCACTTCACTCAATTCCAACACTCTGCTCAATCCTGGGGACAGAGCAGCCTGTTCCCTGCCCTAGAGGAACTCACTTTACTGTGTAGTACAGCAATTATCAGGACACAAAGTGGTACATGTAGAATTAGAAACTGGACTGGCTGTTAAGAAAATACAGAGCTGGGCTCGGTGGCTCAGCCTGTAATCCCACGCCTTGGGAGGCTGAGGTGAGTGGATTGCCTGAGCCCGCGGGTTCGAGACCCGCCTGGGCAGGCGAAACCTCATCTCTACAATAAATCAAAAAAATTAGCCGGGTGTGGTAGCGCGTGCCTGTAGTTCCAGCTACTTGGAAGGGTGAGGTGGAAGGATCGCCGGAGCCCAGCAGGTCGAGGCTGCGGTGGCCGGAAGCGGCCACTGCACTCCAGTCTGGGCGAAAGAGTCAGACTCAAACCAAAAAAAAAAAAAAAAAAAAAAAAAAGTACTAAGTAGACCACGAGAGGGATATTTGTAGGTCCTTATCTTGTGGGGGTTTTATTTTTAAATATAAGTTTTATGCTATAGTCCCTGAGAGAATGTTTGATTTGTATTCAAGGACCATCATGGAGTCTAGTGTAACTCATCTGTTAGAAATAATGAGTGAGTAGAAGAGGAGTAGGAGATTAATTAGGAGAGTTAGTCAGTATAGTATTTTTCATTAGGGTATTTGTAGCAGAGAAATTACCACATTGCTTTCAATTGTTTATTTGTTTATTTATTTATTTATTTAGTTTGAGTTGGAATCTCACTCTGTTATCCAGACTGGAGTGCAGTGGCACGCTCCCGGCCACCACAGCCTCGACCTGCTGAGAGCAAGTGATCCTTCAGCCTCAGCCTTCCAAATAGCTGGAACTACAGGCATGCGCTACCGCGTCCGGCTAGTTTTTGATTTATTGTAGCGACGAGGTCTCGCCAAGTTGCCCTGGCGGGTCTTGAACCCGTGGGCTCTGGTATGGTAAACTACTCTCCTCGGCCTCCCAAGGTGCTGGGATTACAGGCTGAGCCACCGAGCCCAGCCATATGACTTCACTTTTAGACTGAATGCCTTAAAAGCAGAAACTATGCTTTAAACTATGCCTCTGCCTTCTCAGTACCTTTTTTACTTGTACACATTTTATTGAATGAATATATAAATGAATATAAGAATAGATAACTTTCTGTAGAACCTTGTTTAGGCAATGTGATTCAAAAATAAATGACTCCTGGCAAAATATCTGTGATATTCATCTTATAAGAATACAACTGAGAATTCTTATAAAGTTTAGAATGAAACTGCATATCTTTTTTGATTTCAAATAAGTCAATGACAGCGTTAAGTGAGATATTGACATTTGGAAAGTATTCCTTCTATTTGCTTTCTGGATTTCATTTAACATGCAATTGCTTTGTAAAATGACATTATAAATATGTAAACTTTGTTAAAGTGCCTATACTATAAAATTGGTAAACTGAAAATTTCAGCAATAAATTTCCCTCTGTCTAGAATGCTAAATGAAGCCTTTTTCTTTCAATAGTCCTTTATATTTGATCACTTAAGTGGTTAGAAGGAAACACTAGGTACTGAAAATGTTATACATTTTCAATAGAGAAATAAAGCACCATAATTCACAGAAGATATAAACATTACTAACATGATTCTAGCATTATGAAATCTTCACTAACACTATGACTGCATTTTATGTAACTATATACCAATTGAGCACCAATCATTTCTATCTTTTTTGTTTTATGGATTCTGGCAAATCAACTTATAAAAATAAAACAGCAATGAGATTATGCTAGCACTGTAATATTTATATCAGCTAAAGTCCTCCTGAAAACCAAGAAGTCCAGATAGTATAGTAAAAGTAAAAAATTATTCCATCAACACTATCTTTAACAATTTAGAAGTCAGAATATTTCACAAAAAACAGAATAAAAATAACTATGGCAAGCCCATAAATAGCAGCAGGACTTGCAAAATATCAGTAGCTGTGTAGTGGAAGCAACTGAAAAAGAAAGAAAACACTCAAAATTGGTTTCCAGCTGGTTTAGCTCAGTACATGGGTGCTAGCCAAAAATGAGTGGCAACTCTGCAAGGACAAAACTGCAAGGTGTGCATCTGGCTATTTACTTTTTGGAGAAGGAAAAGGTGCTTAGAATGAGACCAGATATAGGTTTATGGGCAATGGCCAATGGCTTAGTCATCTGGTTGGAGACCTGGAAGGAAAAGACCGAATCAGTGACAAGAAAGGTGGGATAAAAGCTTGTAAATAGACTTAATGGAGTGTGCAAAATTAGTAATATTTTCAGATCACTTGTTAACACTTACCATGAAAGACTCACTCAACAACCAATTAGACAATGTGACTTGGCCAGTTGACATTATTCAAAATGTGTCATTAGCCACCCTAGAAATGGCACAATAGTCACATGGATGTAGGAGCCACAGTGACAGAGATGGAGACTCCACATGGGCCCAACAGCATCAACTCATACTTACAAGTTATATCTAGCTACATCTGTCTTTGAATAGTCAACATGTCAAAAACAGAGACCAACATGGAGCCCCTGGTATGATAAAATTCCTCGAGGAGACAAACTGACCACTTGGAAATAAATTCCACAAAAATTTAGGGGACTTCCTTGTTGGTGAATTTTGTAGGAACTCAGTGTTCTGGGGCATGTTGAAATATCCCTTCCAAGATGAAGTTCAAATTCCTGCATCTAGCCACTAAGAAAAAGATGCAACAGCTAGTGAATTTTTTTGGATTTCAAAATCATAATGCATATTTTGAGGCGTGGTAGGTATACTCTCATAAAATGACAAATCCAAAAATTATGGGAGGGAGGTAAGAACTGTAGTGGGTCCAGGTTACTCATGCCTGAGTCTTCCATAATCCAGACTCAGGATTTTGAGGACAAGCCATATCAGCCTCTACACGTAACTATTCTCTTTGCAAAACAAACAAACAACACAGTTTTAAATAGCTTTTTTTCTAACTACTGGGCTTATCAGTGACAGATGCTTAACGATGGGTCAACATATTACCATCTAACCTGGAATGCCCATCATAAACTGGGCATTTTCTGACTTACCAACTCAAAAAGCTGAGTGTGCACAGTAGAATTCCATCACCAAATGAATATATGAGACAGGCTTAGTAAACTACATGAATAAATGGCAGAGATGGTCATTGCTCATACTCATGCCACATAACCACTTTTCTCTTAACCTGCATCTGTAATCTCAAGGAGAATTCCCTATGACCAATGATTAAAGAAAAAGAAATACAGGCCCAGTAGCTTATGCAGCACTACAGTCTCACCAGTGTGTCCCTAAAGGACAGTTGTAATACAAATTTTCCCAATAGACATAAAAATCTTTAAAAAAATTAATAGATTTTAATTTATATAGCAGTTTAAATTTGAAGAAAATTGAGGCAATAGTTCAGAGTTCCCATCTACTGCTCAACTCCAACTCTTACCTCCCTCCCACAATTTGCCCTATTATTAATTTCTTACATTAGTGCGGTACATATGTCAGAGTTGATGAACCAATACTGAGACTTTATTATTAACTAAAATTCATTGTTTACATTAGGCTTCACTATTTGTGTTACATACTTCTATGGTGTTGACAAATGTATAATTATTACAGTATTGTACCAAGTAGTTTCACTGCCCTAAAAATTCCCCCAAGGCCCATCTCTTTACTTCATACTCCATTACCTTGAACCCCTGACAACCACTGATGTTTTACTGTCTCTATTGTTTTGCCTTTTCCAGATATCATAAATTTGGAATCACATAGTATGCATGTTGGTTTTTTAGACTGGCTTCTTTCACTAAACAATATGTTTTGAGAGCTAAGCTGGAAAAGGTTAGCTGCCAAATACTGAAGTGGCCCATTAAGACAACAAGCCAAAATTAAAGTAGTGGTAGACAGTCATGCCTATAATCACTTACTATAACATGCAAACAAGGGGCTAAACGGAAAAAAACACAGTTCCTTCAGTGCTCCATTTTGTCCCTATAGAATGGTGCCTGACTAAGGCCAGATATATCAGTACTGATAAGAGAATTATCTCATTGCCAAGGGAGCCCTGAACAAAAATCTCCCACTGTTTTATGAAACTTGTGGGGAGGGCAGGGAGAAGGAAAAGGGCTAGGAGTGGAAAAGTACTGAATATTGAGTCAGAGTTGAGAGCATCTTCAGGCTCCCCAAATAAGGTGGTCAGGGCAGAGGCATCTGAGAATGGCTTCAGAAGGTGGCATGCGGAAGGGCATGGTCAGTTGTGTGGGGGAAGGAGGGTGCTGAGTTCTTGACTGTAACTTCTTTCAGACTAGGAAACCAAGTCTGGTGTGGGGAGGGCCATTTTTCCCCCATGAGACCTGCCAGATAAAGCCTTTGTAATTGCTTACGGGTGATAGGATGGAAAGAATACACATGATTTTGGCCTGGAGTTGCACTCCTTAATAAGCACTTAAGTTTCCTCTATGTCTTTTCTGGGTTTGATAACTGTTTCTCTTTTATCATTGAGTAATATTCCATTGCATGGTTATACTAGATTGTTTTATTTGTTCATCTTTTAAAAAATCTTGTTTGCTCCCAGTTTTTGGAAATTATGGATGCAGCTGTTTTAGACATTTACACGCAGGTTTTTGTGTGGACATACGTTTTCAACTCATTTGTATAAATACCAAGAAAGATGACTGCTGGACTGTCTAGCTTATAGAAATGTCAAATTGCCTTTCAACATGGCTATACCATTCTACATCCCTACCGGCAATGAATGAGATTTTCTCTGGTTCCACATCTTTGCTAGTTTTAATTTTTGTTCATGTTTTGAATTTTAGTCATTTTTTAATGTGTACAGTGGTCATTTGTTTAATTTTCAATTTCCTAATGAAATATAATATTGAATACATTTTCATATGCTTATTTGTCATCTATATATTTTCTTTGGTGAAATGTCTGTTTAGACCTTTTGCCCATTTTTTTTCTTATTGTTGTGTTTTGTGTTTTAAGAATTTTTGTGCATTTGGTGTACCAGTCTGTTATCAGGTATGTGTTTTACAAAGATTTCCTTTCAGTCTGTGGCTTGTGTTTTTTTCTAACAGTACTTTTGGCAGAGTTGAAATCCAGCTTACCGTTTTTTTCATGGGTTGTGCTTTTGATATTGTATCTTGATTTTCATTTGTGTTATCTTCCAGAAGTTTTATAGTCTTGTGTTTATATTTGCTTCTGTGATCCACTTTGAGTTAATATTTATGAAAGGCATAAGGTCAAGGTCAATATTTTTCTTTTTGTATATGGGTGTTCAGTTGTTTCAGCACCACTTATTGAAAAGACTTGCTCTTTATTCATTTTATTGCCTTTGCTCCTTTGTCAAAAATCATTTGACTATATTTGTGTGATCTATTTCTGGACTCTGTTCTTTTCTATTGACCTATTTGATTATTATTTCGCCAATACCACACTGTTTTGATTAATGCAGTTTTTAGTTATTTTTAAATCAGGTAGTATCAGTTCTCTGACTTTGTTCTCCTTTCTTAGTAATTTGTTGTTTATCTGTGTCTTTTGCCTTTGAAATTAGTTTTTCCTTGTCCACAAAATTATGCTGGGATTTTTATTGTGATTATTTGAATTTATGGATCAGATTAGGAATAGTAGGCACAAAATTAAAGAGTAGGAATGACTTTGACTGGAAGCTAGAGCTATGGATTTACACTGAATAGTAGACAACGGCTGAGAGTTTGATAGTCAAGAACATAGAAGAGACAAAATGGGAAAATTGGTGAAAAGATCTGAGAATCTAAGTGGACTTTTCAAATAGTCACATATTTTGAAGATATTTGTGCCCATGTAAATTCTCATCAAGTAGCAGCCTCAGCAGCAGAAGATAATAACATGAATAGAATTATTCATTCTAGGGACATCTGTCAACCTCTTTTCTCATTTAACCTGTTTATTATTAGGCCAAGAATTCATGATAAAATGGTCATGCTGACAAAAATGAAAATTTTGCTTGGACTTAGCAATACAGACTTCCACTCATCAAGGCTGATAAAGCTTCAGTCACTAAATGTATATAATATGTCAACAACAGAAACCAATTCTGAGCTCCTGATACAGCATTTGTCTCCAGGAAACCAGCTGCTCCATGGTGTCAGATTGATTACATAGGGCCACTTCCATCAAGAAATGTGTAAACTTTTGTTCTCACTGGAATACACATTTACTCTGGATATGGATCTGCCTTCCCTGTCCACAATATATCTGCCAAAGCTTTTACCTATGGACTTATGACATGCCTTATTTACTGTCATGTTTTTCCATATAGCATTGATTTTAACCAAAAAACCCCTCATCTGATATCAAGTAAAGTGACATCATAAACTCATCATCATGAAACTTACTGGTCTTGTTATATTTCCATTATCCTGAAGCGACTGGCTTAATAGAGTATTGGAATGGTCTTCTGAAGACTCAGTTATAATGCCACTATCTTAAAGGTCTGGAGTAATGTCCTCTAATATGTAGCATATAGCTTAAATCAAAAACCAATGAATGATTTGTTTCATATCTAAGATTATTGGATCTAATAATCAAGGGATAGAAATACATTGAGTATAGCTCACTAATACCCCTGTGAGGCATTGATCAAATTTGACCTTGCTGTTGGTGCAACTTTGGACTCTATTTCTCCATAAATCATAGTTTCTAAAGGAAAGAAGCTTTATCAAAGGACACAGCAATGCTTTGACCAGGAAACATGGCAGTAGTTTCTGTAAACCAGAAAGTGTGAATGCCACCTGGCCAGTTTGTGCTCCTCATCTTAGGAAATCTAATGGGAAAAAGTGGTTGCTGTATCTTCTGGAATAATTGATTCTGACTATCAAGAGGAGATTGAATTGCTACTACATAGTGAAGGTAAGGAGGAATATAGCTGGAATGCAGGTGGTCCACTGGGTTGCTTCTTATTATTCATATGACCTTGTGAATCGAGAGTAAATGGAAAAGTTCAACAACTCAATATAGGAGGAAATGTTAACAGTTCAGAATCTCTAGGAATGAGGATTTGTCACTCCATCAGGCAAGGCACTAAGATAGCCAAGGTGCTTGCTAGAGGCAGATAGTATATAACACAGGTAGTAGAAGAAGTTATGACCGTGTGAGAGATTGTAGGGACAAGGGCTGTAATAGTCATAAGCATCTATTTATCTTAATGTGAATACATTTATGCATATGTTAACTATTTTTTTCTTCTCTCCACTTCCCTATCATCTAACATAAAATATGTTCATGGTAGTTAACTTCATATCTCAGTTTTTAAACTATAAAATATCAAAGGGGAAATATGACTCAGCTAGAAGAGGAATAAATATCACCCAAAGATAGATAAAAGAACTTGATATCCTCTGTTGAGGAGAAGGTTGTATATTTTGGGATGTAACAAGAATAATTGCATTATGTTTGGCAAGGGCTTGATTTTCCTGCTTTCTTTATTTGGAAATTAAATTAACTATATTTAAAAGGATGTACATGGATGCCAAATAGACAAAGGGTGGCCTGTGTTGGAATTGTGTTGGGTCATCTCAGCTAAGTTAGAATTCTATTTCCCAGAATTTCTTTTCCTGCATTGTCCTGGCTCAATGTGGACCACAAGAGACTATTTGCATACATTTTGGAAATAAAAGAGCCACAGAAGCTATATTATTTTATGCTCCAAAGGTCACGGAAATAAAAGCAGACACTGTTGCAGCTCTCAACAGTGTCAGGAATCTGCAGGCTCACTCTGTGGGTCAGCTGCCTGTTTTACAATAGCACACTCTGGGAATATAAAACAACTATAATTAATATGCTAAAGGTGCTAATGGAAAAAATGGGTAACAAGCAAAAACAGATGGGTGGTATAAGCAAGAGGGTGGGACCTCTAAGAAAGAGGAGCTTTTCCAGTTCCTTCAGGTTGCCCTTCTTCAGCTCCCTGATTCTTGGGTGGAGTGGACATTCAGCTGAATCAAAGTTGGATGTTTGGAAACAGTATGGAACTTACACCTGTTCCTGTTAGCGCCTTTCTCCGGGTTTCAATTTATCCTTGCACTCTTTTACTTTAAAAATATATTGATCCTTTCTGCTTTCCCTTTAGGCCCAGCACAGCTGCAAAAACTACAGTTTCATATAGATCGATAAACTACTTTCTGCAATTGTTTAAAGTCAAACTCTTATATTAAGTATGTTATAATAAGTGTACTGTTTGGTATCACTCTTAGAAGCTGCTTGTCTGATTGAACCTTAAGTGATACACCCGTCTTTTCAAATATTTTGTATTAGTCTCTCTCTCTTTCTCATCTGAGTGACAAGTTTGTATAAAATGATGCTTCAGTAGTGGTTGAATTTGTATTTCTTGGATTACTAGTGGGCTAAATACTATTGAAGCCCTTATTTAGAGTTTACTTATTTTTATGGAATTTTCTGTCATGTTCTGCTTTGCATGAAGAAGTTTCTTTTTTTTTTTTTTTTTTTTGTTGGAGTCTCACACCGTCGCCCAGACTAGAGTGCAGTGGCTGTTCCCGGCCGCCACAGCCTCGACCTGCTGGGCTCCAGCGATCCTTCCGCCTCAGCCTTCCAAGGAGCTGGAACTACAGGCGTGCGCTACCACGCCTGGCTAATTTTTTGATTTATTGTAGAGATGAGGTCTCGCCAAGTTGCCCAGGTGGGTCTCGAACCCATGGGCTCAGGCAATCCACTCACCTCAGCCTCCCAAGGTGCGGGATTATAGGCTGAGCCACCGAGCCCGGCTAAGAAGTTTCTTAAATATTCTAAATTCTTACTTCATTACTTTACTTGCTACAATTTCTTCTCCCAGATTTTTAATTTTCTTCCTGGTGTCCTACAATGAGAAGTCATTCTTAACTTGAGTGTAGTTTTACCTATGGCTTGAACTTTTGAGATTTTTAAAGATGCTTTCTCCTCCACTTTAAGGTCACAGAATGTTCTGTATTTTCCCCTATTACTCTTAGAGATTTACCTCTAATATTACCCACTAAACAACTTCTTCTCTCCACAGTTTAGAGGTTCCATCTCTTTCTGAGCTTTTTATTGTCTCTAGTTGGACTATTTGTCAGTTTCACTTCCAGTCACATTATTTCTATAACAATTAGTTTGAGATATGTAAATATCTGACAGGGTGAGAATTGCTTTTTTGAGAAACACCATAAGTTTTAGTAAATTTACATTGCATTTTGAAAACTTGCTGTTCTCCTGTTATAATGTGCCTGATGTTAAAACTATGACTTTAATTTTAAGATTCTTATCTAGTGTATCTTTTTCAATCACGTTTTTTTCAACTTTCCATATGTTTTATTTGGTATGGTCAGCATATTGCTGTATCTTGATAGGTTTATTAAGCTGATGGTACATTTAAGTCATTTACATTTGAGTAAAGCTCATTTTTTATTTTTTGTATCTTATTATATTTATTTTTCCTTTTCCCCAATTTATACTTTAGCGATTAAATTTTATTCTGTTGGTATAAAATATAAATTATATTTTTCTCTTTCTTTAATTATGATTAAGAACATTTCTATTGACATTTCTTCAAGTTCACTGATTCTTCCCTCACCTGTGTTCAGTCTACTGATGAGCCCATCAAAGCCATTCTTCATTTCTGTTACAGTGTTCTTGCTTTCTAGCATTGCCTTTAGATTCTTTCTTAGAGGTCCCACCCTCCTGCTTATACTATCCATCTGTTTTTGCATGTTACCCATTTTTTCCAATAGCACCCTTAGCATATTAATTATAGTTGTTTTAAATTCCCAGAGTGTGCTATTGTAAAAAACACAAGAGATAAGTGTTGGGTGAGGGTGTAGAGAAAAGGGAACTCTTGTATATTGTGGGTGAAATGTAATTTGTACAGACAGTATAAGAAACAGTATACAGGTTCCTTAAAAACTAAAAATAGAACTGCCATATGATCTAGCAATCTCACTTCCAGGACTATATGTAAAGGAAATAAGATATGAAGATATGTCTGCATACCCATGTTAATAGCAACATTATTCACAATAATGTTGCAAAATATGGATGTTTTAAGTCATTTATATTAAAGTTAAGTTCATTTTTGCCATCTTTTCCTACATTTTATTATTATTTTTTTTCTTTCTCTTGTTTTATACTTCAGAGATGAATTGTATTCTATTGGTGTGAAATAAAAATCATATATTTCTTTTTCCTTCATTATGATTAAGAACAATTCTATTGACAATTCCTCAAGCTCACTGATTATTCTCTCACCCTAATTGTTGACATATCAGTGAGGAAAAAATATGTATATTGGAATATTATTCAGTCATACAAATGAATAAAATCCTGCCATTTTTGGTATCATAGACAAACCTGGAGGACATTATGCTAAGTGAAATAAGCCAGGCACAGAAAGCCAAATATTGTATGATCTCACTTATGTGTGGAATCTGTAATAGTCAAACTCATAGAAACAGAGAATAGAATGATGGTTGCCAGGGGTTAGGGCATGGGGGGAAGTGGAGAGTTGTTGACCAAGCAGTACAAACTTGCATTTATAAGATGATTAGAACCTAATGTACAGTGTTGTGACTATAATTAATAATACTGTTATATACTTTAAATTTGCTAAAGGAATAGATCTTAAGTGTTACCCCACAAAAAAGTGATAACTATGTGAGATGATGAATGTATTGATTTGATTATGCTAATCATTTAATAATGTATAAGTATATCGAATATCACATAGTGTACCTCAAATATGTATAATTTTTGATAATTTTACCTCAATAAGTTGGAAAAAGATTCCCAGTGTAATTGTATGATCATTGCATCATCTCTACCACATCTGAGTTTGTTTCTGATGCTTGCTCTGTTTTTTCAAACTGTGATTTTTATTATTTTAGTACGCCTTGTAGTTTTTTGTTGCAAGTGAAACATGATGAGGTAAAGTACTGAGGTAAGACAGCCTTTAGTATAAGGTTTTATATTTATTTGGCTAAAGGTTAGGTTGTATTAACTGATTGCTCTATCTGTAGAAGTCAGAGGCTAAACTTTCCTCTGGTTTCCTTGTTTATATCTTCTGAATTGTTTGGGGGTTTGCCTAGAGACTTCTTAAATATCCTGTAAGTCACACAGTTCTTTCAGTTGCGTTATCCTATTTTTGCACAGGATCCCTGTTGATGTGTTAGTGAGGTGTGATGGGAAAGAGGAAGAATTCTATAGTCCTGTTATTAATGTTCAGTCTTCTAGTGAGCCTATGTCCTTGGACTATGACACTCACAAGTGCGTCTAAGTTTTTCCCTTCTAGAAGACGCAGGAAGTCTAAAGTTGGCTGGGATTGGATACTTCCATTTTCCCAGGGTGGTTAGGCTCTATGAAAACCCCTGTAGTTACGTGCTAATAAAAATAATCTCTCCAGGATAGACTGTGTTAAAAAGAACAGACTATTGTACTCTGAGTGTACTTTTAAATGGCTAGCTTTCCCCTCTCTCTGCCAAAAGCACAAAGATTTTTTTTCTCCTGCCTTCACTGTGAAGGCCTGACTGAGTTTCTGGAGAAAATGCTCATAAAAGCATGGAGGCTCCTTAAGACTGGGCCTCACCTGGTTTTTTAACTTTTGAAAATTGTCCTCGGTGATCTATCACATAAACAAGCAGAGTACCATATGTTCTCACTCCTAAGCGGACCTTGAACAATTACCATAATACTATAAGAAAGGGATAGACAGTAGTGGGAAACTGCTAGGGGAGGGGGGTGGGATTGGCAGTTAAGGAAAACTGCCAGGGGAGGAAGGGGCACACCTCATCAACAAGGATACTTGCATACTGAACATTTGTATACCCAACCCTGAGTTGTATCCCACATATTTAAATTTTTTTAAAAAACGCTTTTGTAATGTAAAGTTTAGGATTCAACAATTTTAAATACAATAATTTCAGGCTCTATCAACAAAAAAATTGTCCTCCTGGAGCCTCCTGCAATTTGGCAATTACGGATTATGTTTTCCTTTCCCAGGCACAGGTTCTTACAGTTTTCTGCTCCTGGACTTTGGCTCCAGTAAGTAGTGATCTCTGTATTCACTCATCTGTTTCTTCAATTGTTGAGGCAGCAGTTTCCGGTATAATTTCAATTCTCTGACAGATATAAGAAGAGTTGTTGATTTTCAGTTTGCTCAGCTTTTTTTGTTTTATGAACTGGAGAAATGACTTTTCAGATTGCTTATATGCCAAATCAGAAGTCCAAGAACAATTCTTGTAATTATTTTTCTTTTACCCACTTCTTAAGCTTATAGTGATAGTTAATTTTAAATGTCAATTTGACTAGGCCATGGTACCCAGTTGTATGGTCAAACACCAGTATAGATGTTGCTGTGAAGGTATTCATTTCAGTGTGATTATCACTAAAATCTCTAGACTTTGAGGAAAACATATTATCCTTCATAATGTGGGCCTTGTCAATTCAATGAAAGGTGTTAAGAGAAAAGACTGAGAAAGAAGGAGTTTTTGCCTCCAGATTGCCATCAACTCTAGACTAGAGCTGCAATATCAACTCTTCCCTGGGTCTTCAGGCTTTGGACCTTGGAGATTTTGAACTTGCCATCTCCCACAATCTCATGAATTAATTTATTAAAATCCCTTTATCTTTCTTCTCCACCCCCACACACTTCTGTCTCTCAAGAGAATACTTACTAATACACTTATCAAAATATTTTTCTTTCTGACTATTCCCTCAAAAAGGCAAATACCCTCGCATGCTATTACCTCTTTGTCCTTTCCTGCCTGACATTTTTCTAACCACCCCAGTCCTCCTGCCACCACACCTTTAACACTGTCTGAGTATCAACATTCTTTAAACTCAGGGAATTCTCTATTATTTTTAAAAAATTAGTTTATAGGAGCAATTTATATGCAACCTTTTAAAAACTTTTAGTATTTCCTGAGCTGGGATTTGGGAAGGAAGCCTGTAGAATTTATTAGTTTACAATCTTGTCACAAGTGATAATTTCTTTACTGACACAGATATCCTCTGTGATGTTTAAAATTTAACGTCATCAAGTTTTTAAAACTTTGCTTCACTTTACTCAGATATGTGAATAATGCTACTGCTTATCAACAATCAGCTTAACAAGATTACCAGTGGAAGAAAATTAGTAAACAATGCTATATGAAGGAAAACTACAAGTTAAATTCTATTAAGGTCATTTAGGATGACCAATATGGTTTCTCAAATGTTACAAAAATGTATACAGATAATATTAAGTATAAAGTAAAACAAAATGTCAGAGTGTCACATGTTAAAAAGACTTTTAACAAGTGACTCATACAAAGATAGAGTAACTCAAGTCGGACTATTTATGAATAGAAGAATCAATAGTGTAGTTCAAAGAGCATTTGAGAAACAGAGGTTTATTTAATCTGTTGGAGAAATTATGCTATAATTCTTTTGCTAAGTTAGACCCCTATAGGTCAGTAAAACCATATTTTTCAGAGTTATCATTTCTATCCTTTGCAGCTCTACCTTTAAAAAAATACAAATTATCAGGTAACTTCTCAGAATCTGGGTCCTAACAAAAGGGACAGTTCTCTAGATAAATAAATAATTTCTAGAAGGGCCTGTTAGATAATGCTGCAGTATTACAATGAAAAAAAATGCAATCATCCTTTGCATTGTTCCAAAATTTTGAATATTTTTTACTAATATAACATTTTTTCATAGTCTTATAAATCAACCACTTCTCTTTATTATTTCTCTTTTTGACGTTTTTATTTTTAAGAGTTTAATTTAAGCTTAGACAGTAAGAATCTCTAAGCAGTAAACAAAGCTACTAGTCTATCTCTCACAAATCTTGACAGTTAGACAGAGGGTTTTTCCTAAACCTTGTTCTCTGATCTCACTAAGAAATATTGTGGATTAAAATTGTTTTCTCCACTCCCTCTCTAGTTCTCTCTTTTATTTTTCCTGAAACTCGGGGACTTGATTCTTGTATAGTTCTTGTAATCTTAGAAGACTATTTTTAAATTTTCCCCACATTAAGCTAATTTATTTTCTCAAGAACTATCTTACTAAAAATATTTTTCTTACTTTTTCCTAATATCGCCCCTTTAAAATAAAATGCATACAACTTTCATTTACATGTTTAATATTCACTTGTATTGGACACAAAGACCATGTTTTTTTGACTTTCATCTTTATTAAACAAGAAATTATACTCCCTTATGCAACTATAAAAAAAATGATGATGATAATGAATCTCAGTAGAGCACTCAGAGTTTGCCAATGTTTTTACTTTCTCTGCCTTATATTATTCCAGTTAGTGCTACCAGCAATGCTGATAGGTGGACTAGGTAGATAGATGATCTTCCTTATAAGGCAATAATACTGAGGTTTATAGAACAATTAATTTTATTACTTTACTTGTATTCTCTTGATCCACTAATTAAACAGATTTCTCTGAATCCAAGTTCCTTTTTTTTACCAGTATGTCACACTTCGTGAAAATACTTTGTAAACTGTAAACTGCCATACAACTGCACAGACTCAGTATTACTGTTTATTATTTCTATCCCTTTAGTCTACTTCTATACTACAGTGTTTCCTCACTCATCCAGTATAAAATATTTAGACAAGTTTGTATATTTGAAGCTTATATGAGGTTAAAAGTGAAGCTCCTCTTCTAATTTGCTAATCAAGTGAATTGAACATTCCAATTTATGAAACCATTACTGAAAATGCAAGCCCTGATGCCTAGCCCAAATTTATATCAGGAGTATAATGTGTCCAGCAGATGATGTAGCAGATGCTACCTGGAAAGACCCTTATATGAAAGAGGCTGTTTCCACTAAACGCATACCCCTCTGTAGATTTGTGGTGGATTACATAATTTCTGAGTAACTGAACAGACTGTACAAAGGAGAAATATAAGTGACTCTTGACTCTAAAAAAGAAAATGAAATAAACAAATGAAAAGCAAAGTCATTCTGAGTTGCAATCAGCATAGTAATCATTGCCATCATCAACTGCAGGGACAATTTTGACTCTGACCCAACTTGTTCTCCAAACTTTGTGTTCTATATCCCATCTTTAGCTTAGCATTTACTACTGGGATTACCATAGGCAACTAGCTGTTCTCTACTACAAGGAGCAAGGTCAAGACTCAGTGAGATACATTCAAAGACTAAAATCCTGCCACTTAAGAGTAAGTGGATATCATAGAATTGAGAAGACTTCAAAGAGTTGCTGTGAATCAATAAAATAGACAATTTTGAATGAATAGCAAGTTTTGATCTTCCTTTCCTCAGGATTGCATTTCAATAGTACGTAATAACAGATTAGACATTTACATTTATAAATTTAGAAGCATAAAAATCTATTACTTAGTTTTCAGAAGAAATAATAAATTCCGAATTTTTCAGATTTTAATGTGAAGGGAACACAATCTAGTTATAGCAAAAAAATTTTTACTTCCTAATTATTCTCTAACTGTTTCATATTTTGTTTTTGCTCATCTTCTTCTCTCAAACTCATTCTTTCTTAACTTTTTTTTGTGACACTGATGACTTTGAGCTATGATGAAAACTGTGGTCCCTAACCTTGGGAGCAAATGGATAAACACATAAAATTATATAATCAGTTTATGAGTCCCTAGGATCCTATTCTTTGAGTCCTGCTGAAGAACCTTTATTGTACCTGTAATATTCTTTTATCCTTTGCCTGTTAAATTCCAATTTAACTTTGAAGACTGAAGTTGAATATGCCACCCCTGAGAAGACTTCCCTATTTCTATCCCTCTATGCAAGTTGACATTTATTATTCCCTCTATTATACTTATACTTCTATTATAACCATTTACTCATGTTTCTTTCCTTCCTTCCCTTAACATTTATTAAATAGGCATCATAAAACTAAAATGAGTGAAACAACTCCTGTTCTCAAAGAACTCTCACCTCACTAATAGGACTCATACAGGTAGTGTGATCATGTAAGATAAGTAGATAAGTACTCATATATAATGTGGGAAATGCAGTGGGAGTACGATGAAAAGTGTGCCCAACATTTCCCATAAATATAACCAAGCTTATTTATAGACTTTTTACAATTTGACAAAAGATTTCCAACAATTCATACTCATTTAATATTTACAACTTTGTCAGACACATTATTAATAATAGTTACATTTTACAACTAATAAAATAAATCAGGGGAATAAAATCATTGTCATAGAATGAGACAGCAAGTCATTAATGAAACAAGGATTCAAAGAAATATCTTCTGGCTCCAAACCCAATACTTCTTCCATACTATGCTAATTTTATGAAGTTCCCATAATGTGGTAAGCACTAAACTAGGTACTTTACAAGTATCATTTCATTTCATTCCAATATTAAACCTGAAGATTAGGGATTTTAATATTCATTGAGATGGGACACCTAACACTCAGAAAGCTAAGTAAATATGTTTAAGGACAATACATTTATAAGTGTCTGTGTTAAATAATACGTTCCACCTAAACTTACTTGATGGACATTTTCTTTGTCTTCAGTGACTAATTTGGTTGATTTCTGGTTTGAGGAATAATGTAAATGTTAGCTAAGAAGTGAACCAGAATTAGGATTAAATTTGACCAACAAGTCATTCAGCAAGTATATACTGAGCCCTTTTAAAGGTAATGTGGATACAATTAGTAAAATGACATACTCTTTGCCCTCAAAGAGCTTCAATTTTAATGAACAAAGCAAATAATAAGCAAATCTAACATGTATGCCATATCGTGACAATCAATGCAATGGAGATAAGTAAAGTGGGCTATGATGTCTAAAAAGTGTGGAGAGTGGAAGTTATCATTTTATGCAGGTGAAATTTGAGCAGAAATCAGAAATAAAGAAAATAAGTCATATGTACATCAAAATAAAAGTGTTCCAGGAAGAATGAACATTTGGTAACGCCCTGTGGATATAAAAAATCCAGGGTTGCTAGAACAGAGGGAAATGTAATAGGTGATATGGACCAAGGATAAGGATAAGAAATGTCCAGCAGCCTTATAGGCCATTTGCCGGATTTTACTTGTTTTGTTTTGTTTTTAATAAATGGAAATTTAATATTCTGCTTTTATCCTGAATCAAATGTAAGATTTGTTGCAAGAATCAATTTCAGAAGTCAAGGATTCTCCTCATTGTTGAAGAATGAGAGAGAATATAGCAAGGTGCCATATGTGAACATTAAACTGAGCCTGGTCTTAGACAACATACATTTATTCCCCATGATTCCAAGAGTGAAAATCCAATCTCAGGGTGCCACATTGCCAGGTTCTCCTGAGGACTCTCTTCCTGGATTGCAAGTAGCCATCTTCATATCATGTGTCCTCACATATCAGATAAAATAAGCTTTTTAATGTCTCTTATTAAAAGTACACTAATAGCATCACGAAAGTCCTACCCTCATGACCTTATCTAAACTTAATTAGCTCCCAAAGGCCACCTCCAAATATTACCACATTGGGGTATTGGGCTTCAACATACGAATTTTGGGAGGACACAATTCAGTTCATAGCACTCTGTGATGAATAGACCACAGTCCATAGCACTCTGTGATGACTAGACCACAGACTAGTTAAGAGGATATCGTAATACCCTAGGTGAGATTTCATGGTAACTTAGGTCTGAGTGTTAGTTTTGTTTTGTTTTGTTTTTTGAGTTGGAGACTCACTCCGTCGCCACGAATGGAGTGCAGTGGCCGTTCCCCGCCCCTGCAGCCTTGGCCTGCTGGGCTCTGGCGATCCTTCTGCCTCAGCCTTTCAAGTGGCCAGAACTATAGAGGCGTGCGGCCAGAACTAGAGGCGCGTGCTACCACGCCCGGCTGATTTTTGATGTTTTGTAGAGATGAGGTCTCGCCAACTGGCCCGGGAAGGTCTCAAACTCGCGGACTCAGGCAATCCACTCACCTCGGCCTCCCAAAGCACTGGGATTACAGGCTGAGCCACCGAGCCTGGCTGGTAAGAGGATTTTCTTATAGATTTGTTGTCAGGTGGATATGGCAGCAAGAGAGGAGTCAAGAATATTTTTATGTTTAAGGTTATTTAAAACAAGAAGACTGTGAGAATTGCAGTGAGATGAGGCAGTAGAATCAGAAGTCTATTTTTTGACATATTAATTTTTAGATGCCTATTAAACAATCAAGTGGAGACGCCAAGTAGGTAGGTGGATATGAAAAGACTTCAGTTCAGTAGGGCGACCCAAGTAGCACTTAAAAATTAAGAGAATCATCAAGATATTGGTAATATATAGATGAGCTAATCAAGAAAATGATTTTAGGGATAGAAGTGATAAGATCAGGAAGAAATAGGGAGAAGGAAATAAAAGAGAATTAGAAGTGACATAATAAGATCCAGGAGCTATGCCTGGCCAATGAAATTGTTTCAAGAAGTGGGTGTTTGTTTCAAACAATTGTTTCAAGGTAGATATACTGAATTTTATGTAGATTGTTGCATTACTAGCAGAGATATCAGCGAAGACTATGACAAGAGCAGTTTCACTGTTAGGAAGATAAAAGGCTAATAGGAATATGTTCAAAAGAAAATAGGAGAGAGATTGGAGATGGTGACCTTCAGGCTTTTATAGTGTTAAGTGACTAGAAAGTACATTAAGCTGTGATACAGCTGGAGACTAAGACTTTACTACTTTTTATGTAAAGAGAATTTAGTTAAATTTTATTGCCACCTATGTTTTAAAAAATAATTCATTATTATGGCCACACATGCACATACACACAAAGAGATTCATCTAAGATATAAGTCATTTTACCTTCAACCTTGAGTTGGATTTCATTCAATTCATAATTATAGGCTGCCTGTTTGGGTATTATGCTATGTTCTGGACTTACATAAATGAATCAAACAGAATTTAGAAACTTAGAAGATAATACATATTTAAAAATTAACTAAAATCAGCTAGAAAAGTTTTTAAAAAACTCAGCACTAAAGCCATTGAATCTTACTCACAGAGACCATCCTGGACTCTCACACAAATATTTTACTTTTACTTTATATATAATGCTAAAAGTCTTGATTATTTGGTTTTCCAGCTCATAAAAATTAGAAACAGGATATTAGACTAAGGTAGCTAAAAATATAATAAATAAAATATGATTATTTAATTGTAAAAGTGGCAAGATATTTTAAAAATTGTGATAAATGCAGGGAATCAAAGAGTAAGACGATTGAACCCATCTGGAGAAGAGAAAAATCTATCTATATTCCTTAGAAGGTTCTAAAACGGTATAAAGTTAATACTATCAAAAATTACCAGTTATTACACCATTTCTCAAGGAATCAGTGCATCTGAAGTGGTATAATTCACGTTAAATAATTTTATATTCAAATCTATTTCTTGGTCTCCCTTTCTTCTTCTTTCATTCATTTTTAATGTCATTTAGATAAACTTAAGCTACCTACAAAATTATTTAAAACTCATATTCCAATTGTATTGAATATTTTAATACTTACTATATTGACTCAAATATTATCACCTAGTTCTCTCAAAAACATTCTCCAAAACTCAGTGTGAAATTCCATTATTGAAAGCAAGTGTTATATATACTTACATATTAAAATTATTTCTATTCAAAATATAAGCTTATTGCCCTACCTAGTAGAAATGATATAATTTTGTCACTTACCATTCAATATCAGTAGGACCTTTAAGAAGGCTGTAAATAATGTGAAATACTTCAGCAATGTAGTTATGCAAAATGATTAAAATAAGTGTTTTTCCATAAAAGAAAACTATCAATTATTGAGTACTTGTCATGGGTTAGGCACTATACTAAGCTGTCACATATCATTCTATGTGTCATATAAATACTTTATAATCCAATTTTAAGGATTTATAAAATTGTAAAATGAAGAAAAATTGCTGTACAAGAACACAGAGAATGTGGAGAAGCTAAGATTTGAGCCCAGATCTTTCTTTTTTTTTTTAAAGATAAGAAAAAAAAGTTTATTTAAAAGTAAATTAGAGAGAGAAAGAGAAGGAAGAGAGAAGATTCACCTCCTCAAGGTGGGGGAGGGGGACGAAAGCCAGGAAGCATGGAGACAGCCATGGCTCAAAGAGCACATGGCCACACCAGACTCTAGCAAGGCAATGGCCCGAGCCCAGATCTTTCTACTTTCAAAGCCTCAATCTTTTCACACTGCTGGAGTAAGTGTTGCCATATAAAAAAATCAATGTATAAAACTTCATTTTTAATTAAAGTAAAAATATATAGATGTTGCTGTTAATTTCATTTTTTTTATAATTGTTCTCAAATTAGTATTCTTAAGAATTACCTGCAGGGCTTATTAAAACACAAATTATTGCCTCCCCTCCACCCACCCAAAGTTTCTCATTTACTAGTTCTGTGGTAGAAGTGAAAATTTCTATTTCTAATAAGTTCCTAGGTGATATTGATGTTGCTGGTCTAGGAACCACACTTTGAGAACCACTGTCCTATTAATTTCTTCACTACCTCCATAGTGAATGAACACTTGAAAGTTCAGGTGCTTATATTTCACCCTAGGCCTACAGAATGAGTCTTCTGAAAGAAGACCCAGGAATATGTGTGTAAGCAGTAGGGTGATGCACAAAAACACCATTTTACAGAAAAGGAAACTTTGAGACTCTCGGGACAATCTATTGACAGAATAAAAGCTGAACCCAAATTAGAATCTAATTCCCATTGGTTATAATCCTCTGCTGTCTCACATTTTCCCTATTCAGTACTAATTCACCTATTTTCTTTCTAAGTTTTAACCACGATAATTCTGGTAACACCTTTGCTTGTTTACCTTTTACTTCAGATTTCAAGAGAAGATAATTAGTTTCCACTAAAGTAAATCATATAAATAGGAGATGTTCTTTGGAGTTCAAAATAAAGTGAGTCAAAAGGATGGAACCCATTTTTCCTTCTTAAATTAGCTTCATCAAAACCTTTGTTCACAAAACTCCTCCATTAAGACGAATATCACAGAAACAGACAGTTAATGAGAATTCCATGTGCAAGTGACTTATTAAGGAAGCAATTTCAGAAAAACAAACAAACAAATGAGTTAGGGAGTAGGGAATGAACACAAAGAAAGGGTAGGATAAAACAAAAATGCAATTTTAGGCAAAGTACCAACCTCAACTAGTTTCCACCCAGGAGCTCTGCGCAATAAATTATCTTTCAATGTTTGTATCAGTTCAAGGCAAGGAAGATGAACTTTTCTATTCTCACACTAGTCAGCTATTCTAATGGCCATCCGATAGTGACATAAGTTTCCAGGCACTTTAGAGTTCTCTGCTGTCCTGCAAAGACAGAAGAGAGTGCAAAGGCACGTGAGTGCTAAAGTGAGTACACACAAGACAGGTAAAGGGATTGGGGTGAATCTGGGCGACAATGTACACTAAACTACAGACTTATCATTAGTTGTTATTCTCACTGTTCTGAAATCGCGTTGTTCTTAAGATGCTGACAGTTTTTACCTCTGAAATGTCACTTTTTAATTTTTCCTATTGCCACTGTCATAGTTTGAGACCTTTTTGCCTCTAACATGGATCACTACAGTAGCCTACAGTTTTTAGAGGTAGGTCTACCTGTTTCCAAATTTTCCTAAGTAGTCATCCATTTTGCTGAACCATATATGAGTGAGTTACACAGTAACTTCTCGCCATAAAGCATAGTTTTGGTCATGGGATTGATTGCCTCAAAACTTTTTTTTTTTTTTTAGAAAGCAGGATTTATTGAGAGAACAGAAAAACTTCCACAGTGGGAAGGGACCAGAAGGGGTTGTCCCCCAAACTTTTTTTACTTCTCACCACAGCTAATAAAATGTAGTTCAACTGCCTTGTGAAACCATGAAAGGTTTTCTAAAATCTAGACCTAACCAACTATCTTTCTAGTGGAGTATTTCTCCACACCAACCAAGATGCCTTTAGGCAAACCATGCCAAGATTCTCCATTCTCTGAAAAAGTCTATGTACTATTACCTCCTCCATGCCTTTACTCAATTTAGTCTCTTTGGTACATCCCTACCTCTACTTTCATCTCCATGCATGGAAGTTGTACATGTTTTTCATGGTTCAAATGAAATACTACCTCCACCATTACCCCTTGGTGAGCCTCCAGTCAAGATTAAATAGTGCCCTCCCCACTGTTTGTGTTCCTAGAGTGCACTGTGTCTATTAGAGGTGTCTCTAATGACATATTTTTTTTTTGTTTTGTAGCAATGCTACATGTAAATCTAATCTACAAACTGTAAGTTCTCTAAAGCAGGTATTGTGATTTATAGATCATAAATCCCTACTTCTGACAAAGCATTGCCTGACATATAGTGAACTCTAATAAGTAATTGTAGAATTACATAAATAAAATATGCTCCCAATGGTTTGTGTAGATAGATATCATATAAACTTAAAATGAAAGATACTAAAGTAAAAAATAAGTGTAGGAAACATGTCAACTAAAGAAAAAGAGTGTATATTCAAATTGCATGTGCAATAGGCATTATTTCTTTTGGTTAGGATTAAGAAACATATGATTTATGTTCATTTCATCCTCATATGTTCCTAAACCTAATTTTATAATATAGATTATCATAGATTAGAACATATGTTCTTGCAGAAGCAACATTCTATACCTTTTCTGTCGGTAAAGGTAATGAAAAATCATTCTTTCCCTGTCAGTGCTTAGCACAGTTCTCATCTTGGGTTATTTCACTCAAGTTGCCAAGTGAGTAAAGTCCTTATTTCGGGAAAAATAGGAATTAAGCTTGATGCCAAGAGAATTGACCAACTGCAAATGTTAGGGGAGTTCTGCACCCTTGGTACTTACATCACCTTTATATACAGCACTCTGATTTGGGAAAATTTTCTCACAGAAAAACACATTTTGAGGTCATGGATCAAGATCAAATGGGCACACAGATCACTGAAAAAAACTAATGCTAAAATGGAAGAAAACTGAGACATCTGCAATTATATACTTTTCTGATTAATCAAATACTGTTATTAAAACTTCCTAAAAATAAAAAAATAGGAATTAAGCAACAAAAAATAAAAAAGTAACTCCATCTGTGTGCTATACATGACTGTTCAATAGGAAAGTATCTTAACTCTTATTTAATACTAATTGTTTAAAACTGTGGAAACAACCTATTAAGTATATATTTATTAATTGATATACATAGATACATAAACACATAGATACAAAGATAAAATTCCTGATGGACAGTATGAGTGATAGGGTTTTAATGCCTTATAATGTCTAATAATATTGAAAATAGGAAACAGAAAATTCCATGAGTTCTGTAGCATATGCCATTTCTTTTTTTTTTTTTTATTTTAAACATATTTTTTATTATACAATTGTGGGGTACAGTTAAGGGTTAGGTATACAAATGTGTATCGTTCAGGCACCCTTGTTAATAAGGGGTGTCTCCCCGTCCCCAGACAGATATTGACTACCGTTAGTCCCACCTCCCTTCCCCTCCCTACCCCCCCATAGTTTCCCACCACTGTCAGTCCTTTTCTTATACTATTATGATAGATGTTCAAGGTCCACTATATGAGTGAGAACATGTGATCTTTCTTTCTGTGAGAGATAGCTCAGTATTATAGACTCTAGTTCTATCCAGGTTGATCGAAATTCATGATTTTGTTCTTTTTATGGCTGCATAGTATTCCATCGTGTATATGTACCACATTTTTTAATCCAGTCTTCTTTTGATAGACAACATGGCTGGTTCCAGGTTCTTGCTATTGTGAACAATGCTGCGATAAACATACGTGTGCAGGTATCTTTTTCATAGAGTGATTTGAGTTCTTCAGGGTATATTTCCAGTAGGGGGATTGCAGGGTCATATGGGAGGTCGATATTTAGAGCTTTTAGGAATCGCCACACTGCTTTCGACAGAGGTTGCACTACTTTACACTCCCACCAACAGTGTATAAGTGTTCCCTTTTCACCACATCCTCTCCAGCATCTGTCATTTTTTGAGTTGTTGATAATTGCCATTCTCACTGGAGTTAGGTGGTATCTCAGTGTGGTTTTGATTTGCATCTCCCTGATGATTAGTGAGGTTGAACAATTCTTCATGTGTCTGTTGGCTGCTCGGATGTCTTCCTTTGAGAAGTGTCTGTTCATATCTTTTGCCCACTTTATAGTGGGGTGTTTTTTTTTTCTTTCAGCACATTTGAGATCCTTGTAGGTCCAAGATGTTAGGTCTTTGTCAGACCTGGAGTTGGCAAACACTTTTTCCCAGTCTGTGGACTGTCTCCCTGCTCTCTTGATGCTTTCTTTGGCTTTGCAGAAGCTTGTCAGTTTAATGAGGTCCCACTTGTCTATCTTATCTCTTATGGACCGTGCATTTTGGGTATTACTCAGGAATTGGATGCCAGTTGCAATTTCCATAAGGGTGTGTCCTGCATTTTCTAAGGTTCTTATGGTTTGAGGTTTTACATTTAGGTCTCTGATCCATTTAGAGTTAATTTTGGTGTATGGGGAGAGATAGGGGTCTTGTTTGAGTCTTCTGCATGTGGTCAGCCAGTTTTCCCAGCACCATTTACTGAATAGGTTCTCCTCTCCCCAGTGGTAGGTGGTGGAGGCTTTGT